>JABUIW010000056.1:3417082-3472106 GCA_013363375.1 Menidia beryllina
TGTGTGTGTGTGTGTGTGTGTGTGTGTGTGTGTGTGTGTGTGTGTGTTTTACCCCTCCCTTTTACATATTCCACCTCCTTTCTACTTCCTCCCCCTTTCCATCCTTTGCGTTCTGATTATGTGTGTTGTCTAGCTTCCAGTCTCATCTAAATTTAGCATCTCTGGATATGCATGCTTTTCAAGTAGTAGGTGAATTATGCTCTCTGCAAACCAACCACGTCTTATTCTCGGCTCCCCCAACATATCATGCAAGTAGGGAACAGTTTCAGACAATGGATGAAATAAATTCCTCCACCCCCTGTCAAACGCCAGCTTTATAAACTGTAATGAAAAAGCAGACTTATCAAATCCTAACCTCTGCTGCCACCTAAAGAGCACACAAGAAAAAAACACTGCCAGGCAAAGACTGTACTGCAGTCACTTCGTCCTCTTCAAATATCTGACAGCGAAATCAAAGCACACAGACGTTTTAAGAAGGCAGCTATTCACTTTCAGCAGACAAACCACTTTATTTACCTTTGATGCGCTGGAGTGGGAGTCCATTTGTTCCTGTTTTGAACAAGTGCACTACAAAGGCTTGTGTGCATAATCTCTCCAAAGGCAGCAGATTACTGCAGAGAGGAGGTGGTGTGTGTGTGTGTGTGCATGTATGTGTTCTTCTATGTATAAAGAGATTTGTATTGGAAGTGTGAGAGCTTTCACATATGAGATGATGAACCATGATGCAGAGACCCAGAGAAGTCCATTTTTATGCTTCCTTTGCTGCAGTACAGCAGGACAACGGGGTTAGTGAGTGGGCCGTCGGCTCTGGAAGGAGAATGAATCCCATAAAGGAGTGCCTGTGGGTCAAGGAGCCTGTTGTCAGATAAAGTCACAGCACAGCTCAGGGCCGACGAGCCACGTCACCCAGCCATGCAGCCTGTTATTTATTGCATTCAGTGGCTACAGGAACCTGGTGGCAATGAAGAGTGATGTGAACTCACTCTTTCTCCTAGAGGCAATTTAAAAATCTTTTAAATCCCAATTTTAATTCTGATATAACTATAAGTCCCACTATTTCTTTTAACAAGCTCTACACAATATCATCTAGCCATGTGCCAACGTTGTTCACAAAATCTTTTTTTGGATCTCAGGTGTATTTATAATCTTTACTTCTTATAAGCATACTACTGCCAGGCCAAAAAAAGTCACCACCTGAGACGGGTCTCCTTTTGAATAACTTCTGCATGGGTGATTATTATTCAGCTAGCAACAAGGTTTTTATCCCCGACTAATGCAATGAGTAGCTTCTCATTTCTTACACAGCCATGTGATAAGACACATCCTGTAGTCGTGGAAAAGATGTTCAAATCACTGGCATTCATCAAGCGGAGAAAACATCTAATTAGGGTGCAAACTATTAAAAGAACATTCCGAAGTATTATGGAACACTGGTGGGAAAGTGAGGAATCGTCATCTTCGAGGAAGGAATGTATTTGGAAAAAAATCCTGAATGATTGTGATCAGCAATCACTTAATCGTTTGATTAAATCAAATTTATTTGATTTTTAAATGTCACAAAACTACCGCTGTTGGTTTCAGACAGAATTAATTCAACTAAATGATCCATTATCTAATTTTTACTTTCAACATTTTCATTAAAGAGTC
Source organism: Menidia beryllina (assembly GCA_013363375.1). Classification (NCBI taxonomy): domain Eukaryota; kingdom Metazoa; phylum Chordata; class Actinopteri; order Atheriniformes; family Atherinopsidae; genus Menidia; species Menidia beryllina. Next base: position 3,418,730 of record JABUIW010000056.1, read on the forward strand.
AATTTTAGCCACTTAATGTGACTGACCTCAATATGTTTATATCTCTTTTTCTATCTTTTTCCGTTCCAAGCACTTACAAAATCCAGCAAATTTCCAAACAGCAGCCACTGAGCTGCTGGACTGGTGCGGTGACCCCCGAGCCTTCCAACGCCCCTTCGAGCAAAGCCTGATGGGATGCCTAACGGTAAGCTGTCGATCCTGAGCCCCCTCCTTTTTCTTACGCTCACATACTACGGGTTCAAGGACGAGGAAAAGGGACACTAAAACAACTGCTGTGTAGGCTTTTTCCATAATTCCCTCAGGGATGCAAGTGAGCTAATGTTTAGCTGCCTGATCTTCACTGAGGTCACAGAAAAATAAGAGAGCACTTCACTCTGGGGAAACTACTCGGATTTAGCCTCCTTTCAGTGATTTCAGGAGCAGCTTATTCTGCGGCTCATGAATCTATTGAAAACCCCAAAAAGGATGGGCACGAAAATGTCCTTGAGCCACAAAACAGTCAGTGCTCACAAGAAAAAAAAACACTTTGATAGTCTTGAAATACCCTTTACTGCTGTAAATACAGAACAGACCATCAAAAGAACAACATGGGGCTGCAGATGTGTCACTCACCTGTCTCTGGTGCCTTAACATACTGCTTCCAGCATAAAAGACATAAAAAGATACTTATGCAGTAGCTTTAGATGGAGTCTGTATCCCCTACAGCAGTCGAGAATTGCCGGAGCACTACAGTGAACTACAGCGAAACCACTGGGACACATCCCTCAATTTCAAGTGACTGCTGCTGCTACTGCTTTAATGTGCAGCAGCAGGTGCCTTTTCCTCCATTTTGCCAATTCAATTTGTTCCCAGCCGTGAAAATCTTAAGGCCTCTTCCTCCTAGTTTATGCGCTCTATACACCAACGTGGGAACCGTTCTGGTAGGACCCCAAACACTCTGAGGCAACGGTGATAGTGTTGGCATTTGGTGATATTAAAAAGTAAACAAAAAAACATAGTGAATTTAAGATATGATACAGTATGGGGAAATATTGTTACAACTTATACATATATGACAAAACTCAGCAGCTGTTCTGTGAATCCTCTCAGATATGATCTAGAATACCAGTTTATTCCTGAATAATGTTTTTCTCAGTTTCAAAATATTGAAAAATGTATGCTTTAGTGACAATTTGCTGGTAAGCTTTGAAGCTTTTTATTGCACCCGCAGAGCGCTGGGCTGTTCTAATGCACACCGCAACATGAAAAGCATATGAGTGCCTTATGGTGGACAAACCTGCCACAACCCCACTGACTGCGTACAATTAAAGTCCTGAAATTAGATCTACTCTTTGTAACTTCTAACACTAAAATTACCATTTAGCAAAATGTCTCTCACAACTTCAGATTGTAATTAGGCAGGCTACACTCATATTTCTTCCTCTTAATGAGGCATTCCTATAAATAAAGGCCAAATATACACTGTTCTGGTGTCACGTCAAAGCTATATTTACTGAAGATAATGATATGGTGCTGGCAGCAGCGTTCAGCTGTACTACCTCAGGGCTTGTCTTGAAGTGTGACAGCAGGACCGCGACTATGAAAAGGCTGGCAGGCAGAAGAATCTAGTGAGACACGTTGGTCCTCGGTAAGACCTAAAGCTGTTAAGGTCTAAAGGTCTCACTTTGAGCTGATAATGGTGATGGTAAATCAAAGCAAATGTGTGGGACATAAGACTGATTTACATCGCCTCCTGTGGCATGTTGATATTTCTCTTAATGTTTCCTCTCAGTGGGTCATCGTTTGTCTGGAGGCCACATTTTCTCCTCATTTTTCTGTCAGGCTACTCATATGGAAGTGATAAGCTCGGAGTGAGTCTATCATTTAAGTTGAGCTGAATCTTTGATGCTGTGATGCTGTCAAAGGTCACTCTTTTGAGGAATATAGGAACACGTTAAAGCAAAATGCTGGGCCTTTGAACCATTTTAAGTGGCGGCCTCTATTATTATTATTATTATCAATGGTTCAAATGGCGGTCATTCAAAATATTGAAAGATATATTTGCGCTTTATTGTACTGTCATGATGAAGTTGATAGATTTTGAAGGTGAATTCCTTTTGTATCAGTCACTGTGAACAAACTTGACTCTGATGCATGCTGTCCTCTTTGCTTTTCTTTCTTTTTTCAGGTGGTCAGCCGTGTAGCAGCACAGCAGGGCTTTGACTTGGACTTGGGCTACCGGCTCCTGGCCGTGTGCGCTGCCAACAGGGACAAGTTCACTCCAAAATCAGCAGGTAAGAGCAGAGTTTTCTCAACTGCCATCTCAGGCCATCTGGCCATGCTGGCCTGCCCGGGCTCAAAGTTTAGATCTGCATTCTTGGCTGCTTTTTCCGATACCCACCCAATGCCGCTGGAGTGCGTGTTCTCCTAGAAAAGTACACCTAGTTGTGTTTTTACAGAATTTGAAATTACAACTTTTTTTTTTGTTTTGTGTGTTTTGAAACAAAAATAGCTAGACTTTTTTGTTTTGTTGACAGCATCTGCGGGTAGATTTGTTCCTCCTCTGTGGTTTTGGTGTTTCCCAGAAAGTTCCATCAGCGGTATGGGACAAAAACTTGTCATCAGTGGGGATGACTCGCTGTTTTTATGCGGCTTTATCGTCTCACTGTGGTGATGGATTGCTTGGGCAGATGTGGACTGTTTGAAAGCTGTTTTCAAGCCAAAGAAAAGCACGCTGATGCACGACCAAAATGAAGACGTATAGGCTGTCAGCAGCTTGGAAGATAAGAGAAATATTTTGTGCTCTTTTACAGTTTGTGATTTGTGGTTTCCACCTGTCTTGCGTTATGAGGAAAGCCTGGATTGTGCAATTGCTTCTGTGTGTTCGGCCACTCCACCGAGCCCTCTTCAGTCACGAGTCAAAACCACATCATTTTTATCACTTGGCTGTGCTGTCTTTTTTTATTTATTGCTTTATATGAGGCTCCAAATCAAGTCACTTTTTTCCAATACGGGTGCAGAATCTTTTACTGTCGGCAATTAACCAACAACACCAAATGTTCTAGTCCTGCTTAATGCTTAATCAAATCTCAGGGCCCTCTTTATGGGCTTAGATAAGTTTGCCAATTGATTCTCTGTCTGAATAATTTCCTGCAACAGTAGTCATTTGGAAAGCTGGAAGTACTATTGTCTAGGCAGCATCCCAAAGTACACTTCATGGACAATTATATACCTGGAAATGCATGAATATTTCGAGTGGATTCTATTGTAGAGCGAGAGAGAGAGAGAGAAAGAGAGAGAGAGATGGAGTCAATGGAAACTGTGGCAGAGGCATTCTTCTGCAAAGCTTCCAGAAGCTTTAGAGTTGGAGCCCCAGCAGAGGAGGTTGTTAAACAGCAGAAAAAGCTCCCTTTATCAGCCGGGGGAGATGGCTCTTACAGGACACTCCCACAGTGCCCCAGAGGCAGCACCCGCTCCCCCGACGTCCAGCTGGGCCGTTGCCCGGCGACCAAAGGAGACGGTGAGTCACATGGTGGGGCCAGGATGGCAGCAGTAGGTCAGCCGCTCAGCACCAGAGACAGCTGAGTCTGTAGAGGGAGAATTTTTGGCTGGATGAGATTTATTTATACACAACATTTGAAAAGCAGACTGTCATAGCTGCTGTGTCTCGTCACATTTTGTAAGACCCTCTGAAAAACTGTTAGAATTTGAGAAAAGGCGCGGGGCTGTTTACACAGAAGACACCCGGTACATGCATGAGGAGTGACAGTATAATCAGATTATGGATCCCATCTTTAGAAGACCTACTTTGTTTCGGGTTTGACACACAGAGTAATCGAAGTATTACATTTCTGTTATGTCATGTAAATGGCTCTGTGGAAATGTTTAAGCTTACATCCGAAAAGCGTTGTTGCTTTGTCCATTTGATTAATGATGTGTCTCAATAAGTCTATTTTCTTTGTTCCTCAAAGCCTCATTATCACCGCCTATTGATATCATCAGATAGCATATGTGTAGGAAAAGTTAAGCAAATGTTGGTTGCATGTTTAAACCCTCCTCCCTTAAAACCCAGTGTGATTCAATGAGCCGCTGATCCCTTTAATGGATATACTCAGGGGGGTCGGGCAGTTGGAGGCCCTTTGCCTTTTTGCAAGTGTCCCTCTGTGCTGGAGCAGAGCTGGGGGAGGGGTGTCTGTCTGCTTGTAGTGACCCCTTTGTGAATGGGATTAGCCTGCTCTATTAATCTGTGATTACGTGGACTGTCCAACCACAAGGAAAAAGCGATGCACGTGGATCTGTGGCAACCTCAAAGCAGGGAGATCACTCGCTCAGTCTGGATATACTCATCACTGTTAGGCCTATTTCATCAGTGTCACACCCCTAAAATGTCCATGCTGATTCATTCAGGTTCAAGAGCATTCACAAAATACTTAATGATGATTTCTCCTGCACGCGGGCCAAAGCGGTACATTCCCAATCATTTGCGCCTGAGCAAGCTCTTGGAATTCCTCAGCTCTAAAGAGTAAGAGGAGGCACCGACTTATAAAAGGGAGGAGCGAGTGAAGTTTCTCAGCCCCTCAAACCACTTATTGTCACATGTAACAAATGTCTGGTGAACCAGCCATTCAGCAGATAATTACTTCTTGCTCTTGTTAGGCTGAGTTGTTGCAACCTTCATTTTAAGCATGCCGGCCTGTTTTCAAGCTTTGTCTGTTGATATTGTGGGTTGTTGTTAACAGTGTCAGCCTGATAAAAAAAAAGAAAATCCCAAAGCGAATGGGTTTTTGTTCTTTTGTTTCATGATGCTATGCTGGTGCGAGTGTGGGAGTTGTTAAGGTGTGGCATCGAGAGGCAGTTTGGCGGTTTGCTAACCTGTTAAAGCATGAAAAAGAAGAAGCCAGAGTAGGTGGGGGTGTTGTGTTCGTTTGCTGCTCGAGATAAAGACAAGGCGCCATGACCACCTGTTTAATATTGTGTTAAACTGTATCAGACATCAGTCACCACAGGATAATTTGGCAGATATTTTAGTGGAGCCAGATGAATATATTTGTAGAGTTAGTTTATTAAATTCCATTAATGAAAGAAACTTCCTAATGTACTATTTGAAGGGAAACATACAAAAGATTGTAGAGGCTCCAGAAAATTGAATAGGATTTGCAAGCATCCGTCAAATCCAGTTAAGCATTAGTCTAAGTGATTTCAGATAATTCAAAAGAAAATTACTATCTTCATATCAAACAGGTAACTTACGTCAAGACATTTCAATGGATTGGTTTAAGAAGACGAAACTAAGATTAGGATGAGCATGTTTGACAAAAATCCTTCAGACTTCATGCTGAAGTGTTTGAATTCTTTTGTAAGCTTGAGTGCAAATATTGTGCAAACTTCTGCTGAGCTGTTGTTTTTCACTGATCATAACCCTGCTTATTGATCCATGCCGGCGTGAAGTGGTGCTTTAAGACAGATAGATCAAAATGTTTTTTAGGGGGTTCCACACACTGCAGGCAGTCAAATAAATGTGTCATTTGTCAGCATGTATTTAAATGTAAAGATCCTTTAAATATGTTCATCTGAAGCCTAATTTAGAAAAGGCAATATTCCTCAGTGTTTCAGCCAAACCGTCTAAATGCTCAGTCTAGACTTTATAGTGAAACACATTCTTCTTTATTTTCAACTTTTTACTGAAAGCCTGAGTTATTTTTGCACCAACTGAAGTAACAATTGATTGAGAAATGCAGATGCGTTTTCTATTTTTTATATCCGTTTAAAAACCAAGTTGGCTGGATTTGAAAATGGCTGGTTAAAGGTTCAATCTGCCTGCTTTTCAAAAACATTTTATGGTCACTGAATTCTTTCAGCAAAGCGTGATTAACATGTTAACCTGCGTTGGAGGTGCAGGGTTATAAGTAACCTGCCATGCACTTAGCAGATACTAAATACCAGGAGAGTAAATACAGACAGGAGAGACCACAGATAAGAGCTGCTCTGCCGTTCCTCCCTTGTAGCAGTTATTATGTTTCTAGGAGAAGGCAGTGATTGGTACCATAATCAGCTCCTCCATATGGCGCCGTGCAACTAAACCGGGTGTTTGCATATTAAACTTTATTTACATCGTGCCTTATGTCTTATATTAAATCCTTATTCCTGTGGTTTTAGCCTCAGATCATTTGCACAGATATGACCCCGGAACTGACTTACTGCCGGTGAGTGCAGGCATTTCTATTTGCACGTGACAACAGAGCCTGTAAGCTGCCTCAGGTGGCATGTCAACCCACAGTTTACATGTTTTATAGTTGTGTAATTATTTATCAAAAAGCTTACTGGGGCCTGTGTGTGCTGAAAGATAAATGCGATCTAATTGGCCCCTCCCTCTCTGATACCGACCCTCTGTGCATCAGGAATCCACAACATGCCGCCTCCCCCTCCTCTTCCACCTCCTCTTCTTCCATGCCCCTTAATTACAATGACTAGTTTGATGGATTAGGTCGACTGCATGCAAAGCCGAGGTTTGGGGGCAGATAGGACTGCTTCACCTGGACCTTTTCTGGTGCCACTTTTCCACTCATTGTGCATCTCCCTCTAAACAACTGCCGCTTTAGATGAATTGATTGAGGCTTCTTTTACTCGTTTCTCTGGATGCAGGCCAAGACACAGGCTGTCTAGCACATTAGGCACCACCCCCCTTTGCAAGTTTGAAATGTGAGCTGCCTGCATTTTTTTTCCCCTCCCCTCCCCTCCTGCTCTCCCTTCTGGCAAAGTGGCTGTGGCTGCCTCTGTGTGATGTGTGTATTGGGAGAGCAAGCAATGGATCACTAGACAGAAAAAGAAGATACATCAATAACAGCTGCATACATCCGAGGTGAGGAGATAAGCATTTGGTTCTCTCCCTCTCTGCCTGTCCTCCCACCCCCTCTGCCTCCCCCCCCTCCTCCCACCCCACACACTTTCTCTGTGTCTTTAACCCTTTTCGTCCTGCAGACCCTGTTTCCTGATTTGTGCTGAATTATTTGCAACAGTACCTGCCTTCATCTTCTCTGGCCACAGACCTGTGTCCTCCTTTTTCTACTCATGGCTGTTAGCGCCGTCTGAAGTTTCTTTTTTTCTCATCTTTTTAACAGCTTATCCCTGTTTTTCCTTTCGTTGTCTCTGGGGTATTTGTTGCTTGAGTGCAAAGAAGCCGGTGGCAAGTACAGCAGGAGCCCATTAGCAGTGACTCCATCTGTGATTGGTTTTGCCTGCAAAACGGAGAGAGCAGCCATGAATAATTGATGTGTATTGTGCAGTCAGTCACTGGACACGCAGGGAGACAGGAGAAGAGAGCAGAGAGAAGCTGCTGCCTTGAGACACCAAGGGGAAACAAGAAAGGAGAGGGAGGGAGTGGGGCTAGGAAGAATGTTATAAGGAAGAGAGAAAGGTGGGAGGGATGGAGAGAGATGGAGAAGGAGCTTTAAAATAGCTGCTGGCTTCAGTAGTGCAGAGATTAGGCTGCCCCATATCGCCTTTGTTCTGTTGTTGCAGATTTGTGCTCAGAGTGTTTTAGACACACGAGCTTCCTTTGTTCCGTTGGGTGAAGAGTGAAAAATTAGCAGGGATGTTGCCGGGGTTGGTGCGGTTAAAATGCGGGTGGCATTTTAGACATGGAGGGAGGACTGGGGAGGAGTCGCGGCCACTGTGAATAGGACAGGGCTGCAAAGCTGCAAGCTGTCAAAAGGAGGAGACAACAAATAAAGATTGTTTTTGGAAACGTGTAGTCATTGACATGAAGGAAGGTGGATCTGCTGCTGCTGCAGGGAGGAATTTCACTTTATTTCCCCCCTAGAGGGGCAGATGGAGGGTTGATTCCCGCATTGTTGGGTTGGAGGCAAGCAAGCAGGCACCCTACCAGTTCTTAAACTAACAGAATGGGGTTTGACAGTATGACGGGCATCTCATAACGCCCCGCCTGATAGAGGTGCAACAGCTGACTGCTGCATTTGACCCACTTACAGCTCACACAGAAGGGGTCAAAGTGGCCTTGATTATCTCTCTGAGTTGCTCTGACCTACTTGATGCGCCGTTATCCACAGGACTCTCAGCACTTTATCACACCCACTCTTCTCAGTGCCACACAGGACAGGCTTACTGTAGAAGCACACATTTGCCCCCTTTGAAGGATTCGACTGGCTTCAGTGTCTCACTTGATTTAAGTAAAAAACTTAACATGAGCAACAAGTTTTTATTTTAAGTTTGGAAATGCAAAATAGCTCATTTATCATTCAGGCATTTATCAGAATCCTGATATTTATCTTTGAATAATGTATTTTAAATGTTTAAAACCATGTAAGTCTCCTCAGTTTATATACATGTTTTGGAAGAACACTTAATTAGGAGACTATTTTTTATCTTACTTTTCTCCAATCAAATCCAAGATGGTATTTCTGATCACTGAGAGATTCAGGGGGCCCAATTATCTGAAGCATTATAGTCTGGGATGTTAAGTTGCTGTTTACTTTTTCTTAATCAAGGAGACTTAAATCCTAGTTTAGGCAATCATTCAAATGATATTTTCCATTCTGTCTAGGGACAAATCCTAACATGCTTTGGCAGGAGGTTTTTGCAATAGGCAGATTTGGTGGAGATTTGTCTGGCCAACTGAGCAGCACTCCCCACTTCCAACTAGTCATTACTGTTGTTTTGTCAGTTTTTAGGAATCTCTTGTTCTCTGCTTAGGAAATGATTTTTGCACTCCAAGTTGTGAAATTGCACTGACCTTTTTCTCTGTGAAGACTCAAAGCGAAGAAACGACGTGCAGAAGCATGCTGATTGCTCATGCCAATGTTTTACTGCAAATAAAAAAACATCAGCATGCAGTAAAAAAAAAAAAGACACAAATCTGTTTACAGCTTAAATGTTGTGATCAATTTGACAAAAACAAAATGACTGAAAACTTCATATCAAATATTAAACCGTCACTGAATTTAACTAATTTTAATATCTCTCTGTACTGAAGCCAATTTAATCTTAGTTGAAAATTGTAGAGTTCAATCAACTTTTTTTTACTTTTATATGTCTTTTGATGAGTAATATGACCCAGCCAGCTACTGTAGGGAATTATGACCAATGGTATTTTGTGGTTTTTGACCTTCAGATTGCCTTTTTCAGCTGAGGTTAATCTAAAAACTAGTATGTTTATTGGCATGTCTGGAGATATCAGAGTAACATATATCACTCCATGGCCATGATGTAGTAAAACTACATGATCAAATTCCACTAAGCACAGCCAGACCAATGTGTACTTTTTTATTTTTCTATTTCAAATCAACTTGTCGTTGTCATTTTAAGCTTTTTGCCTGTTTAATTAAAATGTCAATCAAATATTTAATGAGTATGTATGAAACGTATGATCGGAAGTAGTGTTTTTATCAAATTCAAGTATAAAACATGTAAATTTGCCATGTTGTGTTATGCTATGTTTTTTATTAACAATGGTACAATATTTATTCATAAAGTGAAAGTAAATGACTAAATAAACACATCTGTGTATATCAGGTGCCTTTTTATCTCATTATTTTATACCAGTGGCTCCAAAGTAGAAAAAGAGGCTGTCAGATTTTCAGGTAGGATTATGTATTACTGGCTCAGTGACCATTACAGGACATTACACTTAATAACAGTCAAGAATTCTGAAATTTAGGTTAAAAGAGCATCAAAGACCTGTATATAGTAATAAATATTCAAAGGTATTAGAATGTATCCCTTTTTATCTCTGGGATAAATCATTAGATTGCAGATTAAATGTAATGATTCATCTTTGCATATCTTAATTGCAAAAAATGACTGTAATAACACTTTTAGCTATTATTTTTTTGGTGATAGTAGGAATGATTAGATCAAGCAGTCAGATTCTTGATTTAGTTTTTTTTTTTAAATATGTGCCTGTACTTCCCCTCTCAGAAACCAGCTGCTGCAGGAGGTGTCTGTCTGACTCAGGTACTTGTTGTGTGTTGTTGAGTTGCACAGGAATTGCGAACAGTACACACCGGCTGAATCACAGCAACCGCCCTCATCTCAGGCCTGACATCGTGCCCTCACAATGGAATGTGTAGACATCCTGTAGTGACATCAGATGTGCTTTTTGGTTGGCCCCTTTGAATGGCTGCTGTTGTATCATCTGTCAGAGTTTTAGAGTGTGAAGCATGTCACCTGTGTTTTTTTTTTTATACCATCTGGCTTGTGCTGTAGTTTGTTTTTTATGTTTTCAGCTCTTCATCCATTCGATCCCCTCTTCGTGCTTCATTGGTCACTTGCTTCTTATTTACTTACCTGACAAGAGCTGCAAAGGGAAACTCAAGTTATGACAAATGTGTAGAAAAATACAAGCAATCACAATCAGGGAAACCTACTTTTTACCTGGGGGGGTTGACAGTAAGGAATAGATTGTCGAGAATAAAATAGAGCGATTGTGGTAGGACTAAGAAGCAAATAGATGAATATGAATACAAATTCTACTCTAAAGCCGCTACAAACAAACAAAAAAGATATTAAGAAATCAACATAATCTCATTTTGGAAAATAAAAGAAGTTATGGTTTCTTTGTTTCCACTTGGCACAAGTGATTATCATGAGAAGCTTTTTATTCAGACACTGAGCTGTTGCACATATGGGTGTCTCTAATGAGCCTAGTGGGGTGCCAGGGCCAGACCCCGGTTTCTCCAGTGCCTGTTTCCACTGCATTTCTAAAGAGGCTCTGACCCCAGGCCCACTGTGAAAAGGTCACAGGTGAATCAGCCGCCGTCGTAAGCAGCCGTGACACAGTCGGGCCTGCCCTACATCCTGCGGTGGGCACTACTCCAGGCACATCTGTTTTCTGCCTAATTAGTAACATGGTACATATGAGCTTAAGGCTGCGCCTTTGTTAATAGCGGCCTGTTGCTTTAGGAAGCAGCCTGGCTCCTGGAAGCCACATCTTTGCTAATTTTATAATCCATTTGGAAACGTGAATAGTTTGAAAAAAAAAAAACAGTATTTATGAGTGAAGTTGGCTTTTGGACAGGTGAAAGGAACTTGATTATTCCGATTTTTTTTTTTTTCAGCTAGGTTGCGTTGCAAGGTGGTAGTGGTGTGGACATATACATGCATGCAAGGAAAGATAGCGGATATAATAGACAGCAGATGTTGAAGTTGAACCAGAAAGGTGGGAGAAAAAGGGGACGATTCACAGAAGTTGCATAGCGGTGAATTAAAATATGCAAAGAGTTGGTGTGTTATAAATATTGTATTTTTATGTAAATATTGGGTGACAATGATACAATTTGGAGATTCCTAAATGGAGCAGCCAGCCGAAGATGAGGAAAATTGTTTAATTGGAAAGTTTTTAAGGTAGATATTCTATATGTACATGCATCATAGGTGCATGCATTCATGCAGCTCGGGCTTTTCAACCCAAGCGGCATGTCAACAGCACACGGTGATGAACTTGTACAAAGATTTATACATATTGGTGTTTGATTTACAGACAGAAAGATACTTTACCGTGACAGAAATTGTACACAAATTCCCAAAAAGGCAGTAGAGTGAAGACAGACACTGAATTATCCCTCACAAAGGCTGTGAAACCCGATCTCACATTTAAATACAGTTGCTTCACTTTTTGCTCACAGAGTAAGACATAAAGATGTCGCTCGGAAGCAGTCTGCAGAGAAGTTTGCCTTTAATGGGATGCTGCTGAATTCTACCTTTCTGCCTCACGGAGGAACTGAACAGTATGACCTCTTTTCATTGAAGAGATTTGTTGTCTGTGCCAAGAGAGATTATTTTTTTTAAACGCTGGTTTTCTTCTGCAAAGGTTGCCTCCTGTGGAACTGTGACAAGAAATGCGACATCGATGATATCTGCATAAATCAGCTCAAGATTATTTCATATGTAGCATGGAGTTCCAGTTGGCATTCCGCTATTACTAAAAGGATTTTTTTAAAGCCTTACTGTAACCATTTTTATCTGAACCCTGGGAGTTAAGAATTTTGAAAGATAGCTGTCTTATCTGTGAAATTATTGATTTTTACTCAGTATCCTTGCTTTTTTCCTTTTGTACAGATATGTGTTTGCCAAAAAAGCCGTTTGGCCCAGATATTTTCATTATGAACTGAATGTTAGTACAGCAGCATGGGTGGGAAGTCAAAACATTTCTGAAACTACAAATCTGCGGTATTTTTTCTTTTTCTGCTTGTGTGATACTTTCCTCCACATGGCCACATATGCTTGTGGCCTCGGTAAAACCTTTTTGTCACACGTCCAGCCGTCCCCTTCTTCTCTCCGCCGGATGGACATGGCACGACATTGTGGCCATGTGGCCAGCAGGAGGCTGTATTTAAGCCGGCGCAGCTCTGAAATGGGCCGTAAAACCCAGCCAGCAAGTCTGGCTACCCGTGAGGCAATGGGCCTAAGCACTCATTGACAAGACTCCAGTATCACTGACTTCACAGAGAGAGCAACAGAGAAAATAATGCTAGAAAGAAAGCAGCCGGCAACGACGAGCTGCAGTAAAAGATGCAAAGATGAGCTGGCCCGGCAGTTGTCTGGCCTCAATCAACAGGCTTGTGTAACTGTTAGCAAATAGTTTCAACCCTCTATGCAGCTGTTTTTGCAGTGCAAATAGACAGAAATCCCCAAAAGCTCAATACTTTGAGTCAATTCATTGACAATGAGATGGTCACCCAGTTTGCACTTCTGTCAAAAGGTTCTGAGGATGACACGTATTTAAGGGGACACACCGTGTTTCCACCTAATCATACAGTTCCAGATGAGCAAATAGCTCAGTTCTGGGCCGTCACACCTTCACATAAGCATCACCTGTTCTTCCCCCAATATATCGCAAGATGTCACAGACTTGTCGCTTCTACTTCATGATCAATTTGGCAAGGATGAATAATTAGCTGCATCTGTGTGGAGACAAAGAGATGTTTGATGGCTGCCAGACGAGTGTATGAGACTCAGTGCTGACTGTGTGTGTACCAGGAACAGATTTATGATCCAGCCAGTCGTTCACACAGGACATGTTTGTACCTACTGGACCTCTGGAAGCAGCCACTTATTCATGCAGTGTTCCATATATCAGGAGGGAAGTCCTACATTTCTGGGAAACCCACACGAGGCACATAAGTGAGGAATTATTTGGCTAAAACTAAACATGCTTGTTTTGCACGCCTTCTTAGGTGCTTTCGGTAACTGGGGATACTGTGGCTCCCAAGACTCTCTCTCATTTTAATTGACTTTGGCCTGCAGGAGACTTGTGTCCATTCAGACCTTTCTGGGCAGAAACAGAGAAAGGGGGAGGGAGGGAGACACAGAATGTGAATAGAGCCCCCTCAGTAACTGCAGAGTGCAGCCCACTAGAGCTGTTCTTGTTAGTTTGCTCATACTCTTTGTTCTCCTTTCAGCCCTTCTGGCTAAATGTCTTCAAACAAGCCGTTTGGGGGTCATGATTCTTCACGAGGGGTTTACAGCAAGAGCTCGCCTTCATTGTTGCGGAGTGTAGGGAAAGAGTGAGGGGAATGTGTTGACCGGGTGTGAATGCCTGCGTTATTTTGTGGACGTTGGGGACCAAGCCATGTGGGACGATGCCAGGTGGGAGTCCAGGGTTGACAAGGGAGCAGGTGTCTATTAGATACAGAGCAGCGAGGAGGGGAGCGGTTTGGGGGTAGACTAGGATCATAAGAGCTTTTGGCATCTGCCTTACCTGCTGCCTTCTCTGTGCACTGCCAGTAAATTGAGAGAAAAAGAGGGGGTTTGAGAAGGAAAAAGACAAAGAGAGAAGGAAAGCATTTTAGGGGAAGCGCCAATTGTAAGGAGGGCCTTTGTGCTGGGAACCATTCATTTCATGTTTTTGGGGTATCCCCTCCGCTTGGTACGTTATTCCCTATTTAATATGGTAATTTTATTTGTTTTTGTCATCAAATGTCAACAAACTGGAACTGCTTTCTGCTTTTTTAAACAAAGAAGTACAATGAAGAAATAAGTTCTTAACGGCTTTAAAGGAAACACAGCAGAGCTTAAAGGTTATCTGTATCACATGTGGACATAATAGGACGCCACACAAGGTGCCAAATGCCACTTTGGTTTCTTTTTGACACTGAAAGATAAGATACAAGGAACATACTGGCTTGTATTTGCAGTCTGACTAGTTTGTTAGCCATGAAAAGCAGACTTTGGTCGCATGCATGCAAACAGTCACGAGAGATAAAGAAATATTCTAAATAAACAATCAACAATCTTCCATAATTTAGAAAGTTTTTGATTTTTCGTGTTGAAATTTAAGACCATCCATCCATCCATTTTCTGAACCGCTTATTTCCAAATAGGGTCACGGGGGGGCTGGAGCCTATTCCAGTAGTCGGTGGGCGAGAGGCAGGGTAACATGGAAAATGAATTCTTGGTCCAGATATCTGTTCAAGGAGACACATTATCTCACTTTTTCCACTGGTTCATTTTCCTGAGGTAATGATAAAATGTCTCTGGTGGACTTTGGTCACAATAAGAAAAACAGTCTTCCTTCTCTTCCTCCGTATTCCTTTGCAGCCCCAGTCTTGTTTTGTTTGAGTAACTAGTAGCTATTTTAAGCAAAGCTTGCATTTTTAATGGTAGAGGGGGATGCGTTTAACAACTATCGGCAAATCAGACTTTCTTAGTTTGAATATAAAACAGTATACAGACTACAGGGAAAGCATTACCTAATTCCAAACTTTGGTAAACAACCTCTGCTTGATACAATGTTGTTCTTAAAAATCTACTTCACGATTTAAACCTGGAAGAGGCAGACTGCAATACCAAGAGCCCCGAGTTATGGCATACCTTTTTGCTACAAAGCCAAGTGGCTCACTGAAGGACATTCTTACAGAACTGGGTAGCAAAAGGAAAATTGCAAGGCTTGTTTTTAGACTCCTTTAGTGGGTAGAGATGTCAGACGCTTCGATGTTAACACTTCATATGTCCTTCATATCTGGAAATATGCCGGTTCAAAGAACTCAGAAAGACTAACCAACACCCCCAGAGACATAATCATTTGACCAGTCATGGCTACCTTTCCTACAAAGTGTATCTAGCATCAGAGTTATCTCTTCACAGCACCTTGTTGAATGTATATTTGAAAACCATTCGACAGAAGAATTGATAATTGAATGGAAATTACTTATTTTCTGGAAGGACACATTTGTACAGACTGGTTTAATTTTTTTTTTTGTCCAAAACGTGACTTGGTTACAATTTGGAACAGACTCCTCAAAAAGCCAGAAAAGGCTCATGAAAAACATATATTTTTTGCCATTTGGGTGAACTGACCCTTTAGGTCAGTAGGCCATTTTTTTTCCTGGAGTGCAAACCGGTATTAAACAGTATGGTTTATCTCTGCCTCTGGCCTGTTTGTGGGGTGGAAGCTGGGATGGTGGGGGGGGGGGGGGGTACGGTCATTGAACAGAGCATTGAACAACTGTCAGGGATGCAGCCCATGTCATTTGTCATGTCTCCCCTGGGCTTATGACAGCACGCAAAGCTGAAGGCCCTGTTACTGAACCACCCTTCTAGTCCCAGCAGATGCATTTACTGCCATTCGCCATGGTTGACCATCAGGCTGGGCAGCTGAGCACCGGAATATCAATATGGCTCAGACTCAGCCGGGCCCCTTGGGACTATCTACCAAGCAAACCGGATCTCTCTCCTTATAGAGATATGTTACCACTATAGAGGCCAGGTAAACAAAGGGGACCAATGCTCAGAGGCACAAAACACAGGTTTGATTTCTTCCAAATTGAAATTTTGAAAGCTCTGCACCTGTGATGATAATTTGCGGTTTTGGATCTTCTCGGGGAGACGGATGAATCTATTGAGGGGCCGTCTGTGGGAGGCGATGAGGAGAGAAACAGTAATCCTTTTGTGTTCATCATCTGCATTGTCCTCGGAGATGTTTAGGTGTGGGAGGAAGAGGGAGAGGATATAAGAACTAAAGGGTTGGCTGCTCCTCCTCTTGTGATGCGAAACCTCAAGTTTATCCTCTGATTCAATGACAGAGCCTCTCCTTTAAACAGGCTGGTGCTCACTAGAGGTGGTAATTTTCTAAGGCCATAACATCCTTTGTTTAATACCGGTGGAATAATTCCTCTTTAAGCGGCAAAAACTGCCTCTTCCTGAGTTTTGTTTCTAGTCAGTCGATCTATTGACATTTCTTTGCTCTGCCTGTTCTGTCCTGTGGCTGTTGCTGTCGGGCTCTGTGTGAAACAAGGATGCTGCCCACATATTTAGACAGTCTTGCGATGGCACAGCGAGGGCATAAATTGCAGAGACATGTTTATCAACATGAAGAAGTGCAAGTTACCCCTTGTTGGAAGAGAATAATGGGTCCTAATTGAGCTGTAACATGCTGGCTGGTTGCCAGGCCCTTGAATTTAAAACTCTTTCCATCAGGAGGGAGTCTGAGGAGAGGGAGGGTGCTGTTAAAACATTGCAGTACTCTCTAATGTAACTCCATAAACCTAATTGCCACACTCTGATCTGGTTGTGTTTAACTGAAAGTGACTCGAAATCTGTGCGTTTACCTGCAAATATGATTTTATTAGTGGACGTGCACCTGTGCGGACTTTTCTATCAACCAAAGCGCCTTCGTGGTAAAGTTGGATCAGTTCTCTGGAGGATCAGCGCAGCCTGTCTCCTGGCACCTGCCTCGCCAAGAAACAGGCGGGAGGAAGAGGGAGGAGGAGGAGGAAAAAGAAAGAGAGGGAGCTGGAGCGGGTGGGAAGGAGGAAAAACCCAGCTGCCTCTGTGCCTGAGCCCCGTGCTGCTTTTAAAGGAGTGGGAGGGAGGGGAGGGAGAAGCAGGGAGACTGCTGGCACCATCTGTACTTGTCTTTTGTATTCCAGCCCTCATCTTTACACAGAGCGAGGCTGGTGTGCTCAGTGTTCAAATGAAAGGATAGGAGGTGCCTTTCGGGGTGCAGTGCTCCCGTGTGTCAGCGCAGAAATTCAGCGTTGTGCTTCCAAAATTTGGGGCACTCAGAGGACATCTTGCGTCCTGTTTATCTGCGTCTCTACTGGTGTGTCATTGAGCTCGTATGTGGTCAGACCTTCGGGTTTCCATGCGTCTGGTGGCAGTCTGAAGCCTTTGTTTGTTCCTCCCTCCTATCGGCACCATTAGCGTGGCGTCCCCGCCGTCGCCGACTCACTCAGCCTTTATCATTGTGTGTGTACTATGAACGAGGCGGCCCATCGTTGCGTGTGGCAGCTGGGTGGATTCTGCCCGCGAGGACAGCCTGCAATGTCTGCTGTCACATTGACGTGGCTTTTTTTTTTTTGCACGCAGCTGAAATCACCGAGCGCTCTGCCTTACCCACCCACCCCTTCAGCTCCCCGCTCACACCGCAAGTGCTGTGAATCATAAGAGGAGGTGGCTGCCCTCCTCTTTGATTGAATCCATATTCCCTTTCTCTTCCAACACCACAGACATAGGCTACAAGGAAGCAGGGGAAGTGAGAGGGAGAGAAAAAGGAAAAGTGAGTCTTTTGTAGCTGGCACAGTGCAAACATATGTACTGCAGATGAAAAGCAAATGATTTGATCAAGCACGCTCTGTTGTGGCTGTCTAACCAAGCGGTAGGTAGGAGTAGAGAGGCAGAGGAGTGGAGTTCATTTGTAGACCTACAGTGAACCCTAGTGGCTATGAGCAACAGTAACACACTGGATTAAAACCGATTGTTATTCTAAATGGCAGATTTTACATCTTTATTAAACCCTTTAACCCTTCTTATTTGAATCTGTTTATATAAGATAAAATATATTCACCATACATGTGAAGTGGCGTAAAGTTCAAGAATGTGGCCTTATATAGATGGACATTTTGTCAGTAAAAGCAGCCCAGCACGTTCAGTCTCTGTAATCATCTAGCTTCTTTAAGTATGTAGCATCATTTGGATCAGTATAAACCGCTTTTGCAGAAACATTTCATTTCTATGTCATGTATCGTCCTGAATATACTTGTTGTCGTCTTTGCTTTGTTTTTTTGTGTGGTGTGGCACTGTTGTTAAATTTGCACAATGGTAGAAAATGTTGTAATTAGACTTTGAAATTTGATTAACCTTTTTTGTGATGGAAATTGAAATATAATTAGCCATACACTTATACACTCTGATTATAGAGTTTTGTATAGAGTGAAATAAACAGATTAACAGAAGATTTAGAACCAAAGTTTTGTCAGTTTTGATCATTTTAATAGAATGTGTTTTGCACATCATAAACAGTTAGTGAAATTGTGTAGGCAGCAGTTTTTCTCCAATGGTGCAATCAATAAGTCACCTTCTGTCAGGAAACAGTTTTTACAGCAATTTCTGCCTGCGCTGCATTTTAATCTTCATTTAGGGTAACAAATGCTAATGGCTAAAATGCCCATAAACTGCTGTTTCCTTCCCTATTATACATGTGTTTTAAACAATCATTTCTAAATTAGGTAATTGCTTTTCAGTTGTATCTCAAAGTGTGCTTTGAAGTTGTTTGTTTTTTTTATTCAATCTGACTTCTGCCCTAACAGATAAGCTACTCTTCTCTATTTTAGACATGCTCAGTGTAAAAAACATCACTATAGTTGACTGTTAGACTATTTCTCAAACGTCACTCACAGATCTTGCTTTGCTCTTTTTTCAGCCCTTTTGTCTTCGTGGTGTGAGGAGCTGGGACGCCTCCTCCTCCTTCGTCACCAGAAGAACAGGCAGAACGAACCTCCGGGAAAAGTGCCCATGCAGCCCCCCATGAGCTCCATGAAACCCAGCCTCTCACATGGGTCAGTGTTTACACTGCTGTGCTTTTTGGCTTGTGTGTGCTTGGATTTTGTAAACAGCCATGGCCAAAAGGGAAAGCCCTTTCTCTCAGTGTGAATTCCAGTGTTCTTTATGGATCAGCAGCACAGCAAACTGCATGAGAAAAGACTTCCAACAATGTTGATTAAAGTGCTTGAAGAAAAAGAACATGCCATGATTTGATAGCTCTTACAACTTATGTTTTCTTATTGCAAGACTAATGACAAAAAAGTGGTGTGCCACAGCACATTTTATTGTTTTGCCCACATCTTTTTTTCTCCATCCCACGCAGAGATGGCTCTTTTCCATATGACTCAGTCCCATGGCAACAAAACACTAATCAGCCTCCTGGATCGGTGTCTGTGGTGACCACTGTATGGGGCGTAACCAACACTTCACAGAGCCAGGTGAGGAAGTCAAGTTCATTTGAGAGGCCTTAATAAGATTGTGATAAGACATCCATGGTTGTAATTAGGCCTGTACCAGCATACTCATGGTTGTGGAGTTGAACCTCATATCAGGTGATCAAGCTCTTTCTACATATTTACCAACAGGTGTTGGGGAATTCCATGGCTAATAGTAATCCCATGAACCCCGGAGGTAACCCTATGGCCTCGGGTATATCTGGTAACAATCCAGGTATGAATTCTCCTCCATTTGCTGGGCCGCAGCAGCAGTTCCCCAACAAAGGCAACTCAAACCAGGGCTACATGCAGCAGGGCATGTACGGACGACCCAACTACCCTGGGGCAGGAGGCTTTGGTGGCAAGTAGGTGGATTTTGAAGTTATTGCGGTAATCAGTGCTCAGTTCTGAAACAGTTCTGTGCAGTAATTTCTTTTGTTGTGCTTGCTGTTAAAGTTACCCCGGAGGGCCGAATACTGGACCCGGTGGGATGGGCATCCCTCCACACTCTCGTCCTCCCTCGGACTTCACGCAGCCTGCTGCTGCTGCTGCAGCTGCTGCAGTCGCCGCTGCTGCTGCCACGGCAACGGCCACCGCCACAGCAACTGTAGCCGCCCTACAGGAAACCCAGAACAAGGACATGAACCAATATGGGCCGGTAGGTGAAGCACAAACCCATTAGATTGAAGGAAACACTAACCTCTTTAACGCTCATTTCCTTTAAATACTGGTCTTCCAATTTTAACAGTTGTACTATTGGAGAGCTGCATAAAGAGTCATAATTCTTCAATGATCAAATAGAACATCATGCTAAAACCAGAGCTCAGACATTAGAGTTGCCTTTTTCATCAACTTTCAAAATTGAAAATAAACCACAATGATTGTCTTGTCAGGGGTTGTTGACTAAGGCCATTTTGTTTTACAGATGAGTTCCTCTTTCCAGATGGGGCCAAACCAGGCATATAACAGTCAGTTCATGAACCAGCCAGGACCCCGCGGCCCTCCTTCCCTCCCTGGAAACATGGGGGCAGGCATGAATGCATCCAACATGAGTGGACCCCCAATGGGAATGAACCAACCCAGGGCCCAAGGCATGGGACCTTTTGGAGCCCACGGACAACGGATGCCTCAGCAAGGCTATGCAGGACCCCGGCCTCAGGGCATGGGTATGCAGAGCATGAAAAGGCCGTATCCAGGGGAGGTGAGTGGATAATTTGACTATATCTCCTTATTATCTAGCTATTTTTGTATGCTGAATAGATGTTTCCATTCACAGCCAAACTATGGCGGGCAGCAGTATGGACCAAATAGCCAGTTCCCTAACCAGCAGGGGCAGTACCCCACACCCAATGCTTCTAGACCGCTGCCATCTCCCAACTATCCCAGCCAGAGGATGCCAGCACAGCAGCTGCAGGGCCAGTACCCACCACCTGCTGGTCCCATGGGCCAGTACTATAAGGTACTGTGGATTTATACCAGAAACACTGTTAACAGGTTTTATATGGCATTTCTTGTAATGCTAATTAAGAATATGATTAATCCAATTACAGCAAGAGCCGCCATTCAATGGTCAAACAAATAACTTCTCTGGGAGTGGATATCAGTACAACCAGGGGAACATGAATGGGGTAGGTTCATTATTATTTCATTCCATTATCAAACTCCTGGATGTGCTCTTCGTATTACCATGAATATTTGACTTACTATTATATTGTGTTTTTTTCAGCCTCCAAGACCGGTGGGTAACTACCCTCACTCCCCAGTGCCAGGTAATCCCACCCCTCCAATGACCCCAGGAAGTAACATCCCTCCATACCTGTCACCAAACCAGGATGTGAAGCCACCCTTCCCACCTGACATCAAACCAAATATCACAGCACTCCCTCCCCATCCAGGTCTGTCTATTGAACATCTCAAATGAAAATAACTTTTATAGCATTTTATAGTTGTTGATCATCTAATAGTGGTTATTCCCTATAAATACAGCCAACCATAATGAAGAGCTACGCCTGACGTTCCCAGTGCGGGATGGTGTTGTCCTAGAGCCCTTCCGGCTCGAGCACAACTTGGCTGTCAGCAACCATGTCTTCCATTTACGGCCCTCAGTTCACCAGACGCTAATGTGGAGGTAAGGCATTCCTATAAAAAGCGTGAATTCCACCTCTTCCGCTACAAGACTAAACTTGAAAGAAAACATTAACCAGAGTTCCGTTGATTTACACATTATGTTTGTCTTGGTCTGTTCCAAAAATCACATTTACATCTGCAGCCCTGTAAACATAGCACTCCACAATGCTTATTTATTCAGATCGGACCTAGAGCTGCAGTTTAAGTGCTACCATCATGAGGATCGTCAGATGAACACCAACTGGCCGGCATCGGTCCAGGTCAGCGTCAATGCCACACCGCTGACCATTGAGCGGGGCGACAACAAAACCTCCCACAAACCCCTGCACTTGAAGCATGTATGCCAGCCAGGAAGGAACACGATCCAGATCACTGTGACTGCTTGCTGCTGTGTGAGTAGACAAAAAAAAAACTAATGACAGCTTTGGTCCTGAGGATCTTAGGACAGTAGATAAACAAAAGTTGTCAGTTTGACAATATGATTTGGTTAAAAAACAGTCAGATAGGGATGCTAACTCTGAGGTTTCCTCCCACAGTCGCACCTGTTTGTTCTGCAGCTGGTCCACAGGCCTTCAGTCCGTTCCGTCCTGCAGGGTCTTCTAAAGAAGAGGCTCCTGCCTGCAGAGCACTGCATCACCAAAGGTATCCACAGTTACAGGTTGCACCTTATTACTCCTGATTTTCTTCTTCGAGGTTTAGCTTAACGCAATGTTCCTTTTTCTTCTGGCTTAAAGTTAAACGGAACTTCAGCAGTGTGGCAGCGTCTTCAGGCAATGCCACGTTAAACGGAGAGGATGGCGTAGAGCAAACGGCCATCAAGGTTTCCCTTAAATGTCCAATCACTTTCCGGCGAATACAGCTTCCAGCAAGAGGCCATGACTGCAAACACGTTCAAGTAAGACTTTAGCGGCCAACTACTGCTACCAGATAACAGAATTTCATTTTAAAAAGTGTTATAATGCAAATACATGTAATTAATATGTCCCTGTTTGTACAGTGTTTTGATTTGGAATCGTATTTACAACTCAACTGTGAGAGGGGAACATGGCGATGTCCTGTTTGCAAGTAAGTTTTTACTGTTAAGGTGCTGATCTGCACTTGTCCCTTTTTTCCTATCAGTAGTTTTGATGTCTTTTTTTTTCCCCAGTAAAACCGCCTTGTTAGAAGGACTTGAAGTGGACCAGTACATGTGGGGAATACTAAATGCCATTCAGAAGTAAGCTGAATTTAACCACCTCAGACTATGTGTCCCCCTCATGAATCCTTGTATCCTAACCGTTTGATTTAAACTTCGCTCCATCAGCTCAGAGTTTGAGGAGGTCACGATTGACCCGACATGTAGCTGGCGGCCGGTGGCTATAAAATCTGACATCCACATCAAGGAGGATCCAGATGGACCTCTGGCCAAAAGGTTTAAGACAATGAGTCCCAGCCAGATGATCATGCCAAATGTGATGGAGATGATTGCTCAACTCGGCCCTGGACCATCACCGTACCCATCGGTTCCCTCTGGCCAAGGTGGCAACAACAGCGAATATGGAAGCCAAGGTAAGTCTTCAAGCTCCCAGGGTGCTGCAGAAAGCTTAGAATAATGCTACAAATATGTGCATGTATTAACAGTGTATCATTTGTGTTTAGGTAACAGTTACCAAGGGCACGGGACCTTTGACTTTCCTCACGGTGCCCCAGGTGGTACATCGATGAATGATTTCATGCACGGTCCCCAGCTGTCTCACCCACCCGACATGCCCAGCAGCCTGATGGCACCGGATAAGCCACTGTCCCACAGCATGCCTGATTCAGTGAGTTCTCCCATCTTTATGCTACAGTAACTCTGCATCTGGGATTTTACTTCAACCTAATCTCTATTGTCCCTTGCAGGGGTTATGAAACTAAACTGACAACATGAAAAGTATGTCAGTCAGTCAAGCTTCTTTTCTTTTCACACTAAGAAGTTTTAGTTGCTTCAATTCATTCACATCTGTAGGTTTTATTGACCTTACTGCTGTTAGTAACTTGAACATTTTTCAGTGCTAATAGTTATTTTATTCTTAATAAACTTAAGTCATAAAATCACTTGGAAAATTATCCTATACCCCATGAGAGTAACTGGGAAAATTTGGAAATATATAGAAAAAGATGAATCATGCAGCTTGACAACACTGAGTTATCTGCAATGGCTGTTTTCCCTAGTTTCAGACAGGTAAAGGGTTGACAATCATCATAAACAAAGAGAAAGAAATCCCAAACCATCTAAAGATGACCATAATTTAGAATACTTGAATTTGAATATTTTTTCACTCTTCACAGATACCTCATTCTGCTGCCACTGACCAGTCGCATGGTCCCATGCAGCCGAGCTTGCACGCTTCTCCACATCCCGCGAGCCAGCAGCATCTACATCACAGCGGGCCTCCGCAACCCTCGCGGCAAGCTCCGCCCCCTCAACAACCACCACCGCAGCAGCAGCAGCAGCCCGGCCCCAACAGCCATCTCCACAGCGACCTGACCTTTAACCCCTCTGGTTTGGACAGCCAAGCCGGGTCAGACATGCCTGAGCCATCGTTAGACGTGAGTCCTCGGAAAATGAAAAAGTTTTCACATTTTGAAATGAGAATGTAAAGTGTTTTTTTTTCTTCACTTGAGCACATTTTTTACAATCGTATTTTCTATTTTTTAGCTCCTTCCTGAGCTCGCCAACCCCGATGAACTCTTGTCTTACCTGGATCCCCCAGACCTCCCCAGCAATAGCAACGATGACCTTCTATCGCTTTTTGAAAACAACTGAGGCGTTACAGACACACAGACTTTACTGACTGCTTGCAGCTTCCCTGAGAACCCAAGGTGGTCACTCAGTACTTGACAAACACAAAGATGCACTCCCTTTCTCTTCTTCCTCACACAGTTTTTCGCAGATTGACTGGAAGAGATTCAAACCCAAAAGACCCTGCAATGATACCTTTGACTGTGCAGCTATACTCAGTTGATTTTTTTACACCACACACACGTGTGCTCATTAGAAAGATGTTGTAGCATTTTTTTATTGATGTTTTGTTTTCTTTTTGGAATTAAAAGAGTTCAATATTTAACAAAATAACAAAGCCTGCTCTATCTGGCCAGTTTGTGTAAAGTCTTGCTCTCTGAGAGGCCACAGCTTCCTGGCGTCACAGCTCCATTCCCTGACCGGTCTGGTTAGTCCCACTGTTTGGTCCACCACACATCACTTAAAAGCACAAGAGAATCTGGCAATGCAAAAAACAGAAAATCAGTCTTTACAAAAGGAACAAGATCAGTTGGATCACTCTATGTCTGTCTTCGACAAAATGTTTTCTAGAATGTTTTTTCTCTGTTGCCAAACTTTTTTGAAAGATTTTCGGGAGTGACTTGCTTCCATTTTGTCTACAATTGCGTCTGTTCAGGATTGAAGGCTTTTCCCAATTCAAACGTGAAAACATTTTATACAGCGTAAAAAGAATAACATATCTATTCATCCACATATTGCATAGTTGTTCTCCTGTACAGAGGAGGGATTTTAAAGAAAGTGAAAGGTACACTATGAGAGACTGGGGTTCCTGTGTTGATCTTGCTGCGGTTTTGCTTCCATCTTCAAATCCTTCCATGTCATCTGCTCTGCATGAGCCTTGGTGTCAGCAGTTTTGCAAAGTTGCATCTCTGTCCCTGTTAAATGATGTCATATTTAAGTAATCTGTCAAGTGCATGTGTGCCAAGCCCATGTTTAGTGCTGTTCAAGTGGTGAAAAAAGATTGTGTGGTTTAATCAGTTGCTGTTTCCTCGTCTTTTTCTGTTTTTATTTTGATTCACCTCAAATTTAGTATGATTTTATTTAACGCTAACATTGAAGGGATGATGCTGATGGCAAGAGTACATTTGTTATGTACCCATTGTTTATTCGCTGTTAGGATTTTGTTTCTCGTTGCTGCATAATTAAACTATCTAAGAATCTTTTGGAAACTGCTCAACATCACCAAAGCTAGAGGGATGAGAATGGATCTGTTTGTGTTTGCACGGACCTGCGTACAACTGCGAGGGGTATGCGTGTGAGTGTGTGTAACGTGTGTGCGTGTGTGTGTGTGTGTGTATGTGTGTGTGTGTGTGTGTGTTTCTACTGGTTTGATGGTAAGACCCAGGTTATCATCACTGCTGTTTAAAAAGTGATTTTCAAAGCAGTATTGGTGCAAAGTTTTTTGCCACATTTGTTTTCAAATTCACTTTTGAGAAGAGTGCTGTTCAGTATGCAAATGTATTATTTTTTAAGAAAAGCTATTGTACTGTAAATATCATTGTGAATATTTTTGTATCATCTCGATTATGTTTGTCCTTTGATCATTAGTCGTCCAGCCTAACCGCATATGCTCCAAAACCTCCAGCTGACCACTGGCTTTGTTTGTAACCAGCTGTCTCGCATCCTCATTATCAGGAAACCAGTTAAAACATCTCATAAGTTACATCCTACAAGTCAATAAGATTTGTAGTCACTTTTCCCACCCATGGTCTCTGTCCTGTGGTTGCTTTCCCTGCGTCACGTGATCATGTTTCATCTTTTTCACAAATATCAAACTTAGTTTAAAGCAATACTTTGTTTCCTGCTGAGATGATTAACAGTGATCACTGTTGTCAACTCAGAATTCATGTTATTCTGTGATTCTGAGCAGCACTGGTTTTTAGAACATGTGGTATCAGCTTGCTTTCAGTGTGATTATTGAGCTATGTGAATATCATAACTGTTGCTAATTGTCAATACGCATGGTATTTTAAAGATATATCACAATCATATTTTTAAAAAAATCATAATATTGTTTCTATTTTTGTTATAGAAAAAGTGGCTTTTTTAAAAGCATGAGACCATAAACATTTTTATCCCCTTCTGTTTTTTTGGTAAATTATTTTGTACGCGTTTTCTTATTAATCTGTAAGGCTAGAAATCCAATTTCTTTCAACTGTAGCATTGTGCTGAATTAACCGCCCTGATTTTTTGTAAAGATTTTTTTAAATATCATTTAAGGATTATCATTTGTTCCAGCTCAAAGCACTGACATGTTCCATATCTATGTCACAAAAAGGTCAAATCATTTAACAGTCCCACCATTTCAATTTTTTACTATCTGAAATTAAACTCTCACTGCAGATTTCATCGTTTTTCTTTCAAGTGACCCAATTTGGTATCTAAAGCAGCACCCTGAAATTATACTTGCACAATCACAATTATAGGCCATTTCTTTTAGGGGATGTTGTTGAAAAAAAGACAGAATGAGAAAAACATCAAGTCGACATTTAATTCTAAAACACAGAGAGGAAGGGCACATTTATTGGTCTGGCCAGGAACGGATGCTGGGGGCAAGGCTGGTTAAATGTCCCAAGGATGTCTGTACATATGTAAATTAATATAGACATGTGAACAGAAAATGTATTCATTTTCCCTGGGAATGTACATTGTTTCTTCAGAATAATAAAAAAAAGCTTGCAACCCCTCTACCGGAAGTGGCTGAATATGGACAATGAAACATGTTAGTTAGTGTCTGTGGGTAACTCTGCAATTTGTTCCCCCATCTGTAATATAATTTCACCTCTTCTGTTTGGGGGAACTGGGACAGCTATGTTTTACATGTACTATTTAGCCTAAGTGTTCTAGTCTCACCGGCATACTCTGAGGTGCTAAAGCTTAAAAAAAAAAGAAGAGATTTTTCAGAAAATAAGGTTACAAAGAAAAACAGCGAGGAGATGTTGGTGGAAGAATGGAGGTGAGAGGGATGGGTCCAGAAGATTGTAACCAAATTTATAGTTTGTACAATTTTTGATATCATGCACAGTTTGAAAAAATGATAATCTTTCCGTGATTCATGCGATGTGGCCATTGTCTCTATGTTTGTACATTGTATGTACAATCATTTCATACTCTAAACTGGTCAGAAAATAAAGGAACTAATTGTGATTTTTAGTCTTGCAGAACTGTATGTAGTTAGATGATGTGACATCCTAATATTTATCTAATAAATATGTATTCAGATGATACTTACATGTTATTGTGTTTTTGTCTTTTGTTAGCATCCACCACGTTCAGGCAATAATTGTTGATTGGTGTGTTGGTTGTGATTATAGTCATTTATAGTAAAAAAGGAGAAACGGAAATACAAAGGCTTGGGGTAAAAAATAAATCAATTAAAAAACAAAAGGGGGGCAGTAAAAGAAATATAATGCATCTATAAATAAAGACAAAACAAAACAATTATGAAGTTTAAATAAATCATAAAGTAGATACATGGGCTATAGAGTTCTATTTGGATACTTAAGTAATACTATAAAATAGTGTTTTATTTTAAACGAATTGGTACATTTTGGCGTAACGCTTTATGTGTTGTATTTATGTACTGTGTGTATTTCTGCTCTCGCCCACACCATACACTTCACGTCTTATGTGTAACCTCGCGAGATTTCACCAACCACGCATCCGGTTGTGTAAGAAAACCTCCTTGAATGCTGCACATGAGCGTGACATTAGCGTAATATCCAGCCCGAACAACGTGTCTGAGCGCCATTAGTTGTGTAAAAAAAATGTTAATTTTCTCAAACAGAGCAAAATTTTGCTCCCTGGCGTTTACCGCCGCCCGCCTGTACAGCAGCGGACCCGCCGCTGCCAACAAGAACCCGATGGTCTACTTTGACCTGGCTGCAGACAACGAGCCGCTCGGCAGAGTTACCTTCGAGGTGAGATATGAAAAGTTCCAAATGCTTCTTTTTTTTGTCTCTCACTCTTGACAGTTCGTGGACTAGGTGTGTTTTAGTTGCCTGCAACTCCTCGCGAGCCTCTGGTTTGGGTTGCGGGTGCTCAGTTGGCAGGAGAGCACGTTGCTCATTTGACCCCTGGCTCTTTCGTTTTGTTTTGCAGCTCAACGCGGACGTTGTGCCAAAAACTGCAGGTAAGAACTGTCCTCTCCCTCAATCACACGCTGTTTAATACACTTAAAACAGTTACTTGTGACTACTCTTACCGGGGACTTGAATTCTGGGGTGTAAAAATGACAGGTGTTTATTTGAATGGATTTTTCAGGTAAAATGATTATGCTAATGACTCCAGTTTCGTTTTGTGGGCGATCAGTAGATGGAGGAGCTAAAACAAGTTTGCACTTGCAGAAAACTTCAGAGCTCTGTGCACAGGGGAGCATGGCTTTGGGTATAAGGGATCCATTTTCCACAGAGTGATCCCTCAGTTCATGTGCCAGGTATGCTTTTCTCTCCTTCCTATTAGTGTGTGTTTGTTGCACACTAATCTTGTCAACAAGTGTTTCATTGATGTGTTTTGGTTCTTTAGGGGGGTGACTTTACAAACCACAATGGAACTGGAGGGAAGTCCATCTATGGCTGGAAGTTTCCTGATGAGAACTTCAAACTCACGCACACTGGACCTGGTAATACCCCCTTACTTTTCACACTGTTGCATTAACAGAAATAAAGGGAGAAACACAAAGGTTGTGTTACTGCTGGATTACTACCATGAATGTTCAGGTCTATCTGTGGTGTTACTTTTTTGCCATCAGATGGCAGCATTTTCCAGATATCCACTTAATGTTTCCTAACGTTTTACAATGTGCTGCTCTTTAATGAGTCATATTACTGTGAGGTAGATATAATCTTGACTCAAATCTGTGGGCCATCATTAAAAACTATGTCTTTAGATTTTGCCATTGAGTCAACACTTGCTTGTGTTTCAGGTATTTTGTCTATGGCCAATGCTGGACCCAACACCAATGGATCCCAGTTCTTCATCTGCACTGTTAAAACAGAATGGTAGGCAAATATGTTGAATCAATCTTGAAACAAGCGTGTAATATCTGGAAGTGCGTCAAGATACAGACTAATGCAGAATGCAGTTATATTGTCCTTTCATTCAGCATTAGCTGAAGATCGATACATTTATCTGTTTTCTTTAACCTTCTACAAATATTTTTTCAATAAAGCAGGAATTAATCTTTTGTCGGACTGAAGTGAGCAGCCATGTGAAATGTACTTAACAGGGAATCGGATTAATTAAAATGTCTGATTGTACTCCCAGAGTGGGGATTTGCCACCCCTGTAGGGGTTATTGAGTACCCTTCTTTCTTTGAAAAGCTGTGTATTGCTGCCATGAAAGCTCACAGAAATCCTATTGATATTTGCACGGGGCTTAAAGCGGCAGAATCGCAGCAGGAACTCTCATTGCTCAGCAAAAAGCAACAGGTCAGCGTGGATTAATCTCATCTTAAAACAAACCTCTTCTTCATTTAGGCTGGACGGCAGACATGTTGTGTTTGGCAGCGTGAAGGAGGGAATGGACGTGGTCAAGAAAGTGGAAACCTACGGTTCGCGGTCCGGGCGAACCTCCAAGAGGATCTCCATCACAGACTGTGGAGAGCTCAAATAGACTCCTGTTAACAGTCATCCTCTCATCTCCTGCTATGAGCCTAAAGGAACTGTCAGAGTGAAAGGTGCTCTTTCTTCAGTCTGGGCTGAAAATAGAGTATCTCAGAACCTCACTTATTGTTTTATATATGCGCTCAACTGCTGTTTTGTTCTTTCTCTGGACACCAATGAAAACACTGTTGTCGCTTTAACTGTGAATTTATAAAATGGTTTGTCGATGGTTCTGCTTTATTTGAAAGAAATTGTCTCATTTTTCTAAGTGGCATTTAAATTTGACCATATATATTTATGTTTTAAATATATTATGTTGTCATTGCCTCTAAGTGTTCTCCTACTGTCGTTTGAAAAGAGCCCACTCATTTCAGTTGAGGGATTGGCTGAATTAAACCTCTGAGTCAAAGGAGCGTGTGGTTTTTAAGGAGCTAATATTTTATCGCCAGCTGAAAGGGAAACCGTTCAGTCTTCTAATTTTGTGTCACCACTGATAATACGGATGTTATGTTCCAGGATTGCTGCTGCTGATGGCATTTAAGCAATGAATAACAGACCTAATAACTGAATGTGAATAGAAAAGCTGTCCGGCATACCTTATCAAAGATTCAGCCTGCCCTAGACTGCCTCGTATTGGACAAGCTGAACAATTGGTCAAATGAATTCCATTTTGAAAAATAATGAAACATAATTAAAAAACAAAAACAAAATAAGACAGCTAAATGGGGAACTAAGAGAAAAGTTATTCTTACAATGCCCTCAGACAAGCTATTTGTTCCATTTCCAGCTACACTATATTGCCAAAAGTATTTGCTCACCTGCCTTGACTCACATATGAGCTTAAGTGACATCCCGTTCCTAATCCATAGGGTTCAATATGACGTCGGTCCACCCTTTGCAGCTAGAACAGCTTCAACTCTTCTGGGAAGGCTGTCCACAAGGTTTAGGAGTGTGTTTATGGGAATTTTTGACCATTCTTCCAGAAGCGCATTTGTGAGGTCGCACACTGATGTTGGACGAGAAGGCCTGGCTCTCAGTCTCCGCTCTAATTCATCCCAAAGGTGTTCTATCGGGTTGAGGTCAGGACTCTGTGCAGGCCAGTCAAGTTCATCCACACCAGACTCTGTCATCCATGTCTTTATGGACCTTGCTTTGTGCACTGGTGCACAGTCATGTTGGAAGAGGAAGGGGCCAGCTCCAAACTGTTCCCACAAAGTTGGGAGCATGGAATTGTCCAAAATGTCTTGGTATGCTGAAGCATTCAGAGTTCCTTTCACTGGAACTAAGGGGCCAAGCCCAGCTCCTGAAAAACAACCCCACACCATAATCCCCCCTCCACCAAACTTTACACTTGGCACAATGCAGTCAGACAAGTACCGTTCTCCTGGCAACCGCCAAACCCAGACCCGTCCATCAGATTGCCAGATGGAGAAGCGCGATTCGTCACTCCAGAGAACGCGTCTCCACTGCTCTAGAGTCCAGTGGCGGCGTGCTTTACACCACCGCGTCCGACGCTTTGCATTGCACTTGGTGATGTATGGCTTGGATGCAGCTGCTCGACCATGGAAACCCATTCCATGAAGCTCTCTGCGCACTGTTCTTGAGCTAATCTGAAGGCCACATGAAGTTTGGAGGTCTGTAGTGATTGACTCTGCAGAAAGTTGGCGACCTCTTCGCACTATGCGCGTCAGCATCCGCTGACCCCGCTCCGTCAGTTTACGTGGCCTACCACTTCGTGGCTGAGTTGCTGTCGTTCCCAAACACTTCCATTTTCTTATAATACAGCTGACAGTTGACTGTGGAATATTTAGGAGCGAGGAAATTTCACGACTGGATTTGTTGCACAGGTGGCATCCTATCACAGTTCCACGCTGGAATTCACTGAGCTCCTGAGAGCGACCCATTCTTTCACAAATGTTTGTAAAAACAGTCTGCATGCCTAGGTGCTTGAATTTATACACCTGTGGCCATGGAAGTGATTGGAACACCTGATTCCGATAATTTGGATGGGTGAGCAAATACTTTTGGCAATATAGTGTATATTGCTTCCTTATCTTTGGTTATCCATAGTATAAGTAATCTAATTTGGGCTGCCCAGTCATAATTCCTCAGATCAGGCAGGGTTAGGCAACTC
This sequence comes from Menidia beryllina, assembly GCA_013363375.1. Lineage (NCBI taxonomy): Eukaryota > Metazoa > Chordata > Actinopteri > Atheriniformes > Atherinopsidae > Menidia > Menidia beryllina. Next base: position 3,450,587 of record JABUIW010000056.1, read on the forward strand.
TTATTTATGGCTAAGTAGTATCTTATATTTGATTATTGCTTACTACTCTGGAAGGGACTGAAAACAAAACAAATTCAGAATTTAAAACAGCCCACAATCATACAATTATTTGGCTAGATGTACAAAAAAAATTCTTAAGCTGAAAGCTTTATTCAAGAAACAAAAGGTTACAGATGTACAATATATACAATTTTAAGAAAATCTAAGTACAGATGAACAATACTATTTAAACAGAGTTAAATCAAGTAAATTGGCTTATTAATATTGTTTAAAAATTACCAAACTGCATCATATGTTTGAAACTGGTGATTAAAACATAAATATGGTACAAAACAAATTAAGAAAGCACAAAATAGACCAAACACAAATCTATCAATCAATTTACACTTCTGCGCTTTGCAGAGCAGATGAATCTGCCTCTGGAGGCCTCAACTGTTGTGCTCCTAAGGGAGAGAGTTTTGTCAGTAAATATTATTGCTACAGTATTTTGCATCAGTGTGTTTTCATTATGTGGATGAGATTTACAAAGTTGCCTCAAGTGAAATCTCTTTATAAAGATTTCAGCGCCCAAGAAGGATCCACTTTTATTTTTTTATTCTCGAATTGTCTCAGAAAAATCCTAATATTTTGATCAATAACTTGTTTGTTTAAAAGCAAATTTTTTAGAACAAATTCTTGGGCGAAAATCCTCAGTAACTGCTGGTCTAATGCGATACGTTGTTCTTTTTTTTTCTTTTTTCATATTCAGTCTACTTACGATTATTGCCTACGGGACTGTCCTGCAAAAAAATGAAAGGCTTGTCAAAAATACAGTCGTAAATATTACAGCTGTGATGCACTAATTGCAAAATTACCTTTTTACTGTCCTCAAGTGCTTGCACGATGGCAGCCACCACCAGGTTCGCAAGCACAAACTGGGCCACGATAACGAAAGTTATAAAGTACAATGGTGAGGCCCAGCGTAAGTAACTGGAGCAGTCGGCGTCATCGGGTCGGCACTCCCTCAGGGTGTCCTGCAGTGACACAGAGCCAGATGTTCATCCACTGGCTGGAAGGCCACACATAACTTGGCCCAGGTGTGCAGTTGTATGTGACAGGTGTCCAGTGACTAAAATGACTAAAAACCCTCATTGCTGAAGGTTGCATAGATGCATATGTGAGAGTGTTCATACTTTCAAGATTCCATTCCAGTTATCCCCGGTGCACACTGCGTACAGGGCGAGCAGAGCCATGGGGAAATTTTTGAAATGGGTGTACCGGTTTATCCCAAAGCACGGGTAGTCAGGGGTGCAAGCTGTTAACAGAGACAAAAAGAAGCAGACAAACAGATGTGTTTTTTTTCTGCACTGCATTTGAGTTTAGATTCCCAAGAAGTGAAACATTTCAGGGAAATTGACTTTTAATCCTTCTCCAGTGCATGATATGATATGCGTGTTAATTATTTAATGCTCATCATTTAAATGCTCATCTGGGTTGACTAAGGTGTTTGGCTGCTCTCTAAAAGAAAATGTTTTAATGTTTGTCATGTCAGTGGAACTCACCTAACTTGCCAAAAAGTTCCACCCCAAGGACAGCAAAAATGAAAAATAAAAAGAAAAAAAGAAGGCAAATGTGTCCAACCTGAAGTGAAAGAAGCATACAGTAAATCACTGGAGGCATCTCTGAATCAGAAGATAAGTTAACACGCTAATTTCAGCTTACGCTAATTTCATCTTAGATTATATCCTGCATTTTACTCACTGAGACGTGCAGGTCAAAAGTTGGAAAAACATTTGTGCATGTGAGTTTTAAGACTTAGTTTTAATCTACAAAAAATGTTCTTATGTGAAAATGCCAAAACGTGTGAAATCATATTCAGCCTATGGATAAAGTTTAAGAGAGCAGAAACAAGGAAAAGCATGCCACAGGACTTTTGCAAACACTAGGAACAATCATGTGGTATTTGCTCAAAGTAGCACATTTGGGACTGATTGGTGGATGACACCTGTACTCTCTAGGCTCAGTTTTTCCTCTAATTTGCCTTGATTCATCAGATGAAGCACAAATTCAGAGCTCATCAAAGTAATTTACATGTACTTTACTATCATCAACTTAACTTAATAAACTATGTGTGTTTGTGTATGTTCACCTGAGAGAGAGTTTTGGTGATTGTCTTGATCAGAACTGTAAGCCTCCTGTCCTTCAGCACTGATGGGGAAACAGCAGCGGTCATTAGGAATTGTCCCGTGTGCAAGCGCAACGATGAATTTATAATGACATATTTCACGTGATTGCGTTTTTGTGGATGTGTACCTTGTGCAAGTCTGAGGATGTGACAGACTCTCAGTGCATTGAGACTGAAGGTCACTTTGCGTGTCGTGTTCAACAGGCTGAAAACTGCGCTGATGATGGAAGCTATTAAAATGGCCAAGTTTAAGCTAAAAACACACACACAGACACATACACAAACACACGTCATGTCAGCCACATAAGACACAGCAAAAATTAAGAAGACAGACATTTTCTCTCATTCCAGTGTGTCACCGTTTTTTCATCAACTGCTTCCATCCAAAAGCCACAAAAATCAGAAGGACTTCGACGCCCATAAACAGGGTGAAGACATAGTGGGCGCAGTCTCCAAGAATTGTCAAGTACTAAAACACAGGCACATGCACATGTGGTTTTAACCTCCACCCCAAAATGCTGAAATTGGTTCAGAGGAGAGTTTTGTTGCCTTACCTTTGGCTGTCCATAATGCTCAAAAGCCATGATCACGATATTGCAGGATATTATGATGGTTGCTAGAATTTCCCAAGCCCTGCTTGTGCTCAGTTTAACTATGTAGCTGTGTGTGGCTGCACAGTTCTCTTCAAGTGGCGCCACTGCATTTTCTGAAGTCAGGACACACACGTGCACAAGAATGGCCACAAAAAGAATTATTGTGACTGTTGAAATACTATATAATAAAAAGAGTTGCTATTCAAAGGAGTTACGATACATGAAAAACATTACATAATTTCTAGAACCCATCTGCTTACGAGTGGAAGGAATGCTATCTGGCGGTTTGCCATTGTCCTCTTGTTTCTGTGCCTGACGACACTGGTGGAAGGTCTCCACCATCACACCGATGAACATGTCCAGAAGAAACAAGCTCATGACCATGAACAGGATGAAATACATCAGCGGCCACTGGTTGTTGTTCTTTTTTGGCTGAAAAGGTAAAATGATGTAATATATAACAAATCTTGTGTGTTTGTAGCTCAGAAACCATACAGCACATAACAGTGTACAAACATAATGCGAAATGCATGATGCAAAAATTACCTGCTTGTTAACATCAACAGCATCTAAACCGTCATACATAACGCCTAACCATCCATCTTTAGAGTACATTACAAAAAGGGTAAGCAGGGCCTGAAAGGGAAAACAGAGAAATAAGAGTTTATGTTTTCCACCAAAAATTCCTCTGACTGCGAAAACAAAACATTGGTTTCAGGGCAACATTACAGAATACAAACTTTAGTGTCCTGGTATGATAAACATATACCTGAGAGTATTTGAAAGTGTTCATAAGAGAATGTAAGAGGGCTTATGAGAAAAAGCCTTGAGTTGGTCTCTGTTTTGTCCGTGGGGCATACTGAGCAGTCACAGCTTTCATTCTGAGAATTTTTTTAATCTTCTGAGTGCATTTGGAGTCTGGCAAAAGGGCCTGGTGCGAATTCAAGCTTCCAGCTATCTGTGTGGAATTATTATCTTCTTCCCGTGAATCAGAGACGATTGACCGTGGGAATGTGAATGTGTGTGGTTGTCCGTCTCTGTCCTTTCTGTGTGGACCTCCCCACTTGGAATAAGCAGGTACGAATCTTATAATTTAATTAATGAGGTTTCAGTTTGATTTTGTGGAAAAATGACATAAAAGCTAAAGCTGCTGTGAGAGTGTGAGGTCCTACCTGTAGTAGGTTGTCAAAATTGAATGTGCTCTGCACCCACTGATAGTTGGCCGCCAGGCAGTCGGACTTGTTGACGATCATGCTTGTGTCCTCACCAACGCAATAAGAGAACTGTCCTTTGAATAGCTGATGTTTGTGTGACACACAGAGAAAGAGTCAGGGTCCTCATTTCAGTTTATCTACTGTAAAACTGGTGGTCCATTAATGTCCATGACAGGCACATTCCTGAGGGCTGACAAAAGCTGTGCGTTCTTCTCACCTGCACTCCAACAATGCCAAAAAAAAAGAGGAAGACACAGCTAATGAGAATGATGTTTGCCATGGGTTTCACCGATGACACAAGAGCCTCCACAGCCAGCTTCAGTTTTGGCACTCTCTTGATCACCCTGGAACGAACATAAAACAAGTCAGATGTATCTGAACCAACAAAAAAGTAGAACAATGACAAAAAGATCTGAGACCACATAAAAACAGAATAAGTACTCAAGCACAATGTACCTTAGAGGGCGGAGAGCACGTAGCAGGCGTAAAACTTTCATCAGACTAAACATCCGCGTCTGTCTAGATGCCACAAGATTGAAGAGTACATGCCCCAAAGATGAAATGACTAGAAAACCATCCAGGATATTCCAGATGCTCTTGCAGTAGTTGTTTTCTCCATACACAAAACCTTTGGCAGTAACCTGGTGTTAGAGAAACATCCATTAATCCTCATCATGTTCAGAATTTAATAAAGGCACTCCTTAAAACAACTGGAAATTTAGGACAATGTTTTAGTTTGCAAAGCTGACCTTCACTGCCATCTCCACTGAGAAAATAGCTACCAGGACATCAGAGAATATGTTCAGAACCGTTCGCTCCTAAAGGCCGAAAAAGAAGTGCCTTTAACCTTTTTGTCAGACAAAAAATAAAAATGAATACTTCACTATCCATTTGTATTATCAAATTCATAACATCCAGCTTGAGCGTGTTTGTGTTCCAGGCTGGAGGCGTGTGTGTTCTTTACTGACTCTGAGAATCCTCTTAATCTTACTGTGCTATCGGGCATTATTGCAGGTCTCTCAAAGGCGTTTGTGACACAACCTATCAAGATGAAGAGCATGATGCTCCAATCAAAATACTTGTGCTCGATCAATTTCTGGCAAAGAATGCGGAATCTGAACGCAAGCACAAACACACACAGGGACAGTTTAATGGGATGGTCCAATAAAATTCTATAGATCAAACAGAACAGGCTGATTATAAAAATGTTTGTGCGTGTAGGACATGCCTGTTGTGTGGAGGCAACAAGAAGAATGTCCATTCTTTGTGCTCCCTAAACCACTGCAGTGGTCTTTGGAAGCAGCTCAAAAATCTCTGTGGGGTTGAGCAGATACATATCAGTAACCTCTTTTTAACTATTGAAAAAAAAAGTGCTGACTGGTCCAGTTTGTGCATTGTTTACACTGTGACTCTGAAAATTATTCATTGAAGCAATGCTACTAAAGTTGGTAAATGACACCAGCAAAATGTCAGACCAAGTCAGCCCATGTCAGGTTAGCATTTCCAAAAGAACAATAGTATCTCCGCTTTGAAGACTTTCAGAGCTGTACCCTCACAAACTCACTTGGCATGGGTTTCTCTTTTTGACTGCAGAAACTTCTCTGCCACTGTGAGTGGATGCCGTTGGTCCCTGGAACAGATACCAGAGGTATGCACAGTATGAACTGAGGCAAACTTGTGGGAAAAATACAGCTGTCCGCTAAAACAAATCTATAAACTTACAACTTTAGGATTTGGCACAGCTGAGCTGGTCTTAGCATCTTCTTCAATGGGTGGCTTTTAGAGGAAAAGCAGACAAAATCTATTTTTGTATGCAGGCATATATATATCTGTTATGGTGGAAGGATGGACGGATTTCAACGTAACCATACCGCAGTCTGGAAGCTCTCAACCACAATGCTCATAAGGACATTGAGAAGAATGTTATTCCCAATCATGCTGGTGACAACAAAGTAAATAGCAGACCATCCGGAGGTGGAAGACATGGCATTGAACAGCACCAGATTCCAGTCTTCTTGAGTCAGAACCTGTATCGATGAATGGTCAAATAAAAAGGTAAAGATAAAGACTGATATGGTAATGATGAAAAATAGTGAAGTTTAAGAAAAAAGAAAAGAAAGAAAACAGCAATTTGTTAACCTGGAAGACTGTCACCATGGACCAGGTAAGCGAATCAAAGTTTTGCCTGTCATCATATTTACAGCCAAACATGTACATCCCCATCACACTGAAAAGAGGCAACAGATCGGAGTGACAGTCATTCACATGTTGGATCTTGTACCTGATCACCAACAGTGTAACAAAGCTGTCTTTCGGCTTCTCTAGGACATTACAAACAGTCACCAACAGCAGGAAGTCTTCGTATCAACACGTGTTCAAGTGTGTTCTTACCCAAAGGCGAAAACAAAAAGCACCATCAACAGGCAGAGGGTGAACACCTTCCCTAAGGTCCTACACAGCAGCATCAGCTGCCTCTTCAGGTAGGGGAAGTTGTTCACCAGGCGCCCAAAGCGCATCATCCGAAGTGCTCGCACAGCTGGTAGCCCGGTGTTGAATAGTCCAGCTACGTCACACAGACTGAGTGCCACAAATAACAACTAACAGTTCATCTCCAGCATCGAATACCCACATACAGTTTTGTTTTTTTCAGTTTGAAATTTTTACAATTTTTTTCAGGAGTCAGGCTTGTATGTGACACAGTACTAATCAAAGACAAACTGACAATCTGTCTTACCTGATCATGACGATGGTAAAGTCAAATAAGTTGCTTCCTTCCATGAAGTACAGATGTCCATAGGCAAGTACTTTTAGGACAATCTCCATGGTGAACACAGCAGTGAAAAGGTAATTGCACATTTTTAACACCTCTGTCATCTCCAAAGGCTGAAGGAGAAGAAGGAAAGGATATCACACACTTTTGTAAACAAAAATATTTTAAACAAACAAAATGAAGGCTAACAAAAATAATACATGAAGCATGATAACAAGTGAACAGTACAGTGTACAGTAGTACAGTTTCCAGAAGATAAATGACAAAGATTTCTCCGGAAGGTGCAGCTGAGCTCGCATTTATCTGATATCTGCGTCTTAAAAAGTTTCAAATCTTTTATCTCACCTGTCCATGGTGCTGAACGGCCATGGAGACAGTATCCAGGAAGATGGCAAACAAAATCCCTCCGGAAAATAAATTGCCATCTACTATCTTTTTCACCCTCTTCTCAAAGTAGATAAAAAAGAAAATCAGTTTAGTGACCATTGTTTAAAAAAATGTAGCAGTAAAACCTCGAATAATGGTACGGCAGCCAGCGGGGATCCAGTCTCACCGTTGAAACATTTTTCCCTTTGCTGCAGCTGCAGTTGGGTAACCTGGCAGAAACTCTACAGTAGTAAAGGTCACAGTTAATGAATGAATATGGTGTCAAAGAAGAATTAAGATGCAGACTTCATATGACTGAAAGCAATGACACTGTAAAAAAAAGGAAAACACGATGACTCATTAAATATTTCTGTGTTTAAAAATCTGACCTGTCGAGGAGCTTCTTAATCAACCCGTAGCACCAGGTCAGAAAGGGAGATGTGAAAGAGCATGTGTCTTCAGATCCTTTTATCATGGCCTCCGAGAAGAAAGTGGCTATGACCACAGCGCAGGTGTTGAGGAAAATGAATGTACCAATCTGTCAATAACAAAAAAACAAACTATATTAGAGCTGCTACTCTTTTGTTACAAAGCTGGGAGGTGTCTGGGAATTCTCAGCAAGAAGAGGTCCAGAGTTAAAGCTGCAAACATTTGAGTAATCAAACAACGAAGGACTGGAGTTCAGATTGGCAGAACGCAATTACATTTTTTTTTATGATTTGAGTGTCTATGTTGTAGAAAAACACTAAAATATCATTTATATGCCATATAACCTCTTTTTCCTTTGATTTAGCAACTCACTTTCATTGTTTAAGTTACAAATAGATAAAAAAGATTCATTATTTAAGTATGTCTGTATTTCTACCATTTGATAAGTGACAACTGAGATTAAGAAATAAGGGACTTTTCTTTTTTTTAAAGATCTGTTAGATTTTTTTGTTAAGTACCCATGCCATTTGTGGACACACAAAGGAAGAGGTATTGATACTTACAAGGGTGACGAGGACGAAATACACGAAACTCCAGAAAGAATGCGTGTCCATTACATAGTGCATGACTTCTGTCCACCCTTCAAAAGTCATGAGCTGGATGCAAAACGCGAGCGATTTAAAAGACAGTCAGAATAAAGATAGACAGATTAATAAATATCTGATAATAAATTACCCACCTGGAAAATGGTAATCCAGGCATGTCTGATGTTGTTGAAGTTGAGGGACTCAATATAGGGGTTTGGGCCATCAGGTCGACATACGTTGTAGTAGATGTTCCAGTTAACACAGTCTCCACCACTGGCTGACCTGTTACCCAGCCAATTTTCAGGTGGAGCTTCCAGTGTACAAACCTTCCCACCTTCTTCATAGGGTGGAATGTCAGTGCACCGCCTATTTCCATTCATGTTTTCAGTTGAACAGAGAAATGGATCAATTTCCCCGGGGGCTGAGGCATAGTACGGACTCAGAGACAAGTTGTACTTTCTGGATTAAAAAAGGATGAAAACAGAACATTAGATATAATATTTGGATGTCACACAGAGTTCTCTGTGTTGCAGGAGTGAAAATGAAATACAGTACACTAAAACCTTCACTGACTAGTTTTAAAAATGTAAGGTTCTGGTAAGCTGTTCACACCTCAAATTAAAACGAAAATAACAATCAACACACAATTATATGCAAACCTCTAAAATCAACATATTATTAATAATAGATCATAGAAAATTGTGAAATGGTGTCTTAAATTATATGGCAGAATTGTTGGATGACTAGAAAAATAAGTGCAGAGCACATAGAATCCTATATCAGACAAGAATGGGACATTTCCCTCCAAAAGGTTCCACAGATGGTCTGCCTTCATCCAGATTTTTGGTGACTGATAAAAGCAGAGCGGTTACCACACAGTGGAGAACATGGACCTTTCATACATTTTGTAAGATATGCTGCTGCCATCAAACTGAAGACTAGCGAAGGCTGTTCATGTAATAATCAAGCTGTCTCACTTTCAACATTCTGTTTTTTCGTTTAGTTCTTTTCCATTTTACATGGCATCCCAACTTTTTATGGAATAAAGGTTGTAGTTTCTGTCACTGCAGCCCAGATAGAGAAGAAGAATCAAATAATGGGAGAAACACTTCTTACGTGACAATGTCCTCTCCCAGGAAGCATCGGTTGTTCAGCTCCCCCATCCACAGCTGAACTCCAATGACAGCGAAGACATGGATCACGAGCAAGTACATGACTACCACACTGGTAATCATGGGTGCGATGTTCACAAGTAGAGACACCAATCCTCGCAAGCCTACAAAGAGGAACCGATGAGAATTAAGTTTTCATGCATTCCAGCCCGAATCTTTTTTATTTTCCCTCTTGATAATTGCATTTTAATAGAACTGACAGGTGTTTGATGTGTCATTGATGTCTTATGTCCTCACAGGTGTGTATTAATGTTGTTAAACGTCCCCTGTGTGGGATTTTCTCACACATGGCAATACACAGTAGCTCATTTAATGACTAAACTTTCATAATTGAAACTAACATGGAGATAAATCAATAAATTGTCGATCAGAATAAACAATCCATGAAACACTTGTACATACAGTTTAATCTATATACAAATGAACATCTGTTTTTTTGTTGTTTTCGGAAAAATACGTCAATAAAACAATATCATGTAACGCTCAAATATCGGCCTACTTTTTGTCTTGCTGATCAGCCGTAATGACAGTAGTGCAGGACCAAATCCTAAAGGGAATCCAAAACTGTCATTGATGATGTCGACTATCCTGTGAAGATGGTCCAACACAAACAAGCAGATAAGCTTCATTTGCATTTTTCAATATGCCAATTTCACAAGGGAGTGCTGAGGAGTTTGTAGCGGTAGTTGTTAAGTAGTAGCTCAAAGATTATGGAGCAGGGAATTTTAGGGATCCTTACTGTGCACAGGTGAGTGCAAAGTCCAATTTGTTCCATCTGTTGGAAAGGTAGCTTTCTGGACGGCCGTAGATGCCCATGGCGACCATCTTAACCACCATCTCCCAGAGAACATAAAAAAAGACCACGGCACCCACAATCTGGTTGGTTACAATGGGAAAAAAAAGCCACAAGATTAATATGTATAAACAAAAGCCAAGTGAATGTATTTTCTTTGTTATTATTATCTGAAAAGAATTCTGTTCTGGTTCTCATAACATCAGTTCATGCCTCTAAAATCACTCTCACCCACCACATGATAGCGTTCCTCTCCCTTACAAGGGTTGTAGTTGACTTTCGACATGCAGCTCACCAAAATGACGGCTATGGTGATGTAATCTAACCACGTTCAAGACGTTAAGTTAAAAAAAAACAGTCTGTAATTCATCTGCAACACAAATTTGAGGTCTAATGTCCGACACGCTCAATGAGGCTACTAGTTACCTGTCCTTTAGGAAAGAATATTGTCCCCAGTGAAGGTAATAAAGGTATGTTTTTATAAAGAGTCATCTTTAGCTGGTGTTGACCCCAGTATTTTTAAACTCTATGAAAGGATATCAGCTATTTGCAATCTTGATGCAGCATTGACGTAATTTTGTGGTCGGTAACTTGGCCTTCACTGGTGTCACTGGGATGCGTCCCTTCTGTGCAGGGAGCTGCTCCTGAGCAACAGCCATTCTGACTCTGGATCACAAAGGAAATCAGGAAAATGAGAGAGAGAGATGAGTCAGGTTTAACAGATGACACAACATGGATATAAAGACAAAACTATCTAAGTTCAGGGGGAGACTCTTATGACCTGATGTGACAGAATAATGTTTTAAAGTAACGAGAAAACGAATAAAGATTAATAAAATGTCAATTAGAATGAATGAATGACTGAATGAACTTATTTGTTAAACAACATCACGTGATAATACATTGTTGATCTCAGAATGAGGAAGTCTTCTCTCGTTAGCACCATCTCCTCACAGCCAGACGGTTAGGGCTTCGAGCCCCGAGGGGGACCAAAAAAAGGCCAAATGTGGTTGAAGAAAGGTGATTTTTGCCTAAAAAGGACTTGTTCTATTCAAAATAAGATGCTTCTGAATGAAATCAAGTCATATTTGGGCAGATATCCCCTTTGAATGACAGTGTTTCGGCTTTAATCAGTTTCTAGCAAGTCGGCTGGTCAAAACTCCCTGCTAGAAATTGATTAAAGGCCAAATGTGGTTGAAGAAAGGTGATTTTTGCCTAAAAAGGACTTGTTCTATTTAAAATAAAATGCTTCTGATTGAAATCAAGTCATATTTGGGCAGATATCCCCTTTGAATGACAGTATTTGGGCTTTATTACATTTTTTGCAAGTCAAAATGGCTATTTTTTGTTGTAATGGTTCTTTAAAAGAGTTCCAAGCTGTTTTGTGAGCTCAGATCTTTAAATCATGCATCTCCTGAAGGAAATCTAGTCATATTTAGGTAGAAATAACCTTTGAGTGACTATACTGTGCCTTCAATCAATTTTTGACAGGTGAAAACCGATTGAAAACTGCAAAACACATAGAAACATGGGAAACTCGTGCTATATACGGCCAGATCAGATAAAAAACAATGCAGAGTCACGAGGATCGTTGCAAAAGTTATCGTATCTTTATTGAAAACCCTCCAGTGAATCATATTTATTGTAGTGTAGTCTCCACTGTCAGGGCTACACAAAGTCATCAGACCGAGTATAGAAACATGTGTGTCATAACTGCCGTTATGTGACAAACGTTAAGCTTTCGAATCTTTAACAAGGCCTATATTATAACTTAATAAGGCCTATATTATAATGCAACTGTGTGTATCTGCATGTCATGACCGTTTAATCCAGAGAAAAGCAGGTTTACGCTATCGCTCAGCGGGCTGCGGTGCGCGCTCCCGCGAGCGTGATCAGATTCTCGCAGACATTCACTTTTTCGCACAACACCCGTAAAGTCAGACTGTATGCTAACACACACTGAGGAGGGCCAGCTCATTTTGAAACTCCCACGAAGTCCACCGCAACTCTCCAACTGGTCGACGAGGAAAGCAACCAGCAACTAAAACAACTCAGACTGTCTAAGACCCTTCAGTGTCTGCTTTCAATAAAAATGATGTGATCCACATGTGCGGAGCAGCATCAGGTGAGGATGGAAGTGTGAGACTGGAAGAGTTTGAAAGAAACCAACTGCCCAACGTCGCGTTATGGAAGCCGTATTTCATTACATTTTTGAAACCATGTTTCAAAAAGACGTATTCAACTTTTACTGTATGTTTTCAGTGAGGTTGAAGGAAAAATCCCTGAGTTGGGACACAACAACGAAACAACCTGCCGGAGGTTTTAGCCGCCGGTTAGGCGGAGGAAGGGGTATGGTAAAAATCAGTGGTGGTCAAAGTACTCAGTTTCGTTACTAGTGTAAAAGTACAGACCCTACAAGTCCAATATTGCCTAAGTAAAAGTATCTGTCAAATTATTACTTCAGTGCAAATACATTTACTTTGTAATTGTGTACCTCTTGGGCACCTCTGATGTACATGTTTTATACGGTTTGGTACCGCTTTAATAGAAAAAAAAAAAAAAAAAAAATTCCGTTTTCATCGTTTTTTTTAACATCATTTTGTTACAGTGTAACACTGAGCCTCTTTAGGGAATTAAATGAGAGTAAATATAAGACTTACCGAAATCAGTCCTCGGGGTTTCTCTGAGAGGTTCAGTTGGCAAGATGACAAAACGTGAGCGTGAGGTTTGAAAGAAATCAACTTTCAAACGTCGCGTTCTGGAAGATGATAATGAAAACGTAGCAACAGGTAAGGGAGTACGGTTCGAAGAAACATGTTTAACTGTTACTGTATCTTTTCAATAGCGATGAAGAAAAAAATCCCTGCGTTAGGATGCAGCAACCAAACAACCGTTCCCTTTTCGCTTCCACAGGTTTTAGTTTGTTTTAATTAGCGGTCGACAAACTCCTCAGTTTCATTACCTGTGTGAAAATACGGATCCTACTGGTCAAATATCTACCGTAAAAGTTGTTCTGTCAAATTATTACTTGAGCTTCAGCACTTTTCTGCTTTCAAAAAATTCAAAGTACTTGAAAATCTTCCATCTTGAAAAATAGTTTTCAACAGTCCATTTCAACTGACTATAGTCGGGAACAGTTGGGGAGAATTTCCCGATATATTTGACAGGCTAATAACAGCAATTGCATGATGATAATTTCTTGAATAATAAAGCATCACCCTTATATGCTCAAAGACGCTTTACAAACTATTTACTCCTCGGTCACATTTTGAGTGGAGACATCATTTTGTGGAAGCATCATTCTGCTCTTGGAAGAGGTCCCCCATACAATGTTTCATAAATATATTGTCAGCAGAAGTTAAAAGAAAGAAAGAAAGCTGCAATTTTAAGTACAAATTACACCAGAACAACTTGAGACTGAACTTAAATTATACCAGCACCAGCCAAACCTCAAAGTAATTTACAAATCCTCAAAAACCGTACTTCACGACAGCACTAAACTAAATTTACTTTGTTACTGTTCACCTCATGTTATAGTTTTGCCAGCACGTGTATCAGGAATTATGAAGTAGGTATAAAGTTGGGGATGCACGCTCATCCTTTAAGGCAAGAGGGTTTGCCATTGGACTCCTGGCCGGGAGCCTCTCTGTGTGGTGTCTGCATGTTCTCCCCATGTATGAAACCTGCCCTGGAATCTGCATCTATCCATTTTCTCATCTTCATCCTCAGAGGTTCACGGCCTTGGAGACTTTTATGGTCTAATTTTTCTTTAGAATGTTTCCCTGACCATGTAGTTACACAGTGGAGTGCCATTTGGGTTATCCATCCAAGCCCTGGATGGGCTCCAGTACATCCCAAACTTTCATCATCTGATCCAATTTCAGAAATGACCTGTGGAGGGCAGTAAGCCACCACACCTCTGTCCAACAGCGCCATAAACAGCTGACCACTGCTGTATTTTATATATTGTGCTTTGTAATTGGTCTTGAGTACACATTACAACATAAACAGCTTTGACTGCTTTGTTAGGAGACAGTGTAGCCTAAATTTTAGCACACATAACATCTTACATCTTGTAGAGTTTAGCAGGGTTAACAGAGGAATTCCTAAAAATGACTGTGCACATGCTAGAAGTGAATTATGATCCAAAAGGATACTTGGTAACTTCTCACTTTTTTCATGGGTAAAATTTCCGATGTCCCCAAAAGTGGTGAGAGCAAAATCTGTAACCAGATAGATTTACTATCATAAGTAACTCTTTGAAAATTAAACTTTTGCATGCCATGACTTTGAGGATACTTACCCTTCTTACATCTACAGATCTAGGAATCAGTATTTTATGCAACTACAACATCATCTGAGACATAAACCTGTAGAACGTGTTTTAAAAATGACATTTTAATGCAAAATTACACAAGTTATTCGAATATAGGCACATTAAATAGATGTTCATATCATCTTAAGCAGAAGTCAAAAGATTATTCCAAACTAAATCAATTTATACTACAACCACAGAAAAATAAAATATATCCTAGGAGGCAACAAGCACTTGCAGCCTTTGTGTGACAATATATTTTTCTTCTTATTCCAAATATCTATATGCCAACCCATAAAAGGCACTTTGTTTTCAGCACCATGTGTCAAGATAAAGCTGCTCTGATTACCTTTGTCAATAAAGAAAAGATTACTCATATATTCACCATGACCTACCTGCCAGGTGTGTTCACATCCAATTGTAGCACAATGCATATAATAACAATAAAAAAGTTAGGATGGATAGTTGACTAAGAAAAAAAAAGTATGGCTTCTATATTCAAAATATATCCATTAGTGCTAATAATACAGATAGTATTGCAGATGGATATTAAAACTGTATACATTTCTTTGTAAAAACGTGCATATTTTATACAGAAAAAAATCAGTTAAGTTATTTCTAAAAGAAATATACAAACAACATGTAGCAGAATCTTCCTCTGAGATGTTTTACGCCACTCAAAGTGAAAGAGCCAAAACTTCTCCATTCACAGTTGGAAGGATTCATGGTTCATAGTAAACATTTTAAATGAATACTCAAAGATAAAGGCTGTTAGATAAAAAGAGCCTCGTATACCGACCGTCGGAGGATATACCCCAAAAGTAAAAAATTAGATGTACGTCTACAATAAGTATTCTTTAATATGTTTTGTTTAAGAAACTGAAATATATCCTTCCCTTTTTTATATGACTTTGAAGGAATGTCTCAGGCAGGCACAGCATGTTATTGCACACGACGGCAGTAGTAGCCGAGGACTTTACACTTTTCACACAGGTGTTGTGGATGCTCCTTGCTCTGGTCAGACACGTCCAAGCCGTCCGGTTTTTCCAGAGGTCTCTAAAACAAACAAAGAGGATTACTCCACAGTTTTTGTCTACAGTAGTTATGGTTAAGGCTTTTCATAACCCATGGAATTGTCTGCATTTAGGTATTATTCTTAATTAACAGTTGAATAATCATGTCTTTCAATTACGTGTCCCCCAAATGAATAATAATTCCTGTTGTACTGCACATCTTAAATGAGTGTGTATCAGAAGTAAACAAACAATTCAAACATTTGAATGAACACCTAGTTAACACTTTTCTTGAAATGTACAGTGGTAAGTGCATTGGTGACTATAAGCTTTTGCCCACATGATCCTGATCCTGATGGTTTTGTGTAAAAAGAATAGTTTTCTTTTTAAATAAAATAAAAAACTCCATTGATTTCAAATGAGCAGTATCAGAGCCCTGTTTCCTGATTAGCTCCGCTCGGATGTTTATTTACCTGCTTGTGAGGATAAACATTGATGTGACACTTGATACATTCTTGTCCCATGTTGGCCCAGGAGTTCCCACTCATCCACTTTCTCTTGCATTTAGGGCACTTATATTCACCGAAACACCTCTTCTTTCCCTGATATGGGGTCAAGCCTTCACCTTTGGGTCGAGCCTGAAAAAGAATTTAAAGCACAAAGTTTGCCCAACCAAACCATAACATGTAAGCTTTAACAACTTTGAAGCATTATGGTCTTCGCCCCTCACCACCTTTAGGAAGAAAGTGACAGCAGCCCCACTGGAGGCGCTCAGAGAATTCAAAATCAGTTTGCTTTAAAGGCTGAATAAACTTTATATAGAGTTAAATGATCCTTACATTGCACAAAGGAATTTTAATGTATATGAGTTGGTTTAACAGGAGACTGCAGGAATTATAACTCCTTCCAAAGAATATGTAATATACTCTTAGGCACAATGTGTTTATTGGACAGTGAAAAATGTGTCTCAGCTTTCACATTGGAAATAAACTCCTTCCCTCCAGCTGTGTTCCCAGGGGACTATGGAGGAGGCCTTGGCCGGTCTGTGGACCAATCGCAGAGACCCCACTGCTCTAGGACAAATACCTCAGGCTCTCAGTCATCCCTCCTGGCTGCTCCAAGCTCACCAATCAGAATGCACATATTTAGGAAAGAAGGAAATAAAACCCAGATGAACTCTGCACTCTTGCAACATGACGAAAGCCTGAAGCTACCCTGGATAAATATGTTTTGGTTGAGAAGCCCCCTGAAAAGTAGGACTAATTCAGATTAAGACTGAATCTCCATCACTTCATGTATTGTTTGGATTTGACAACACGTCATCTTTTGAATGTATTCCAGACTTAAATTTAAATCTTTTTCAAGATGGCACAATTTAAACATTTTTTATTTTTTTAAAAGCCATCTATTCCAACGGCCAAAGTCATCATGAAGCATTTCCAGACCCGTGTTTGCATCATTCAGCCACCATGAGGCACTATGGGAGGTCACTTTTGATGGCAGCCCACAAGTTCTCAGGCGTCTACATGGAGAAAGGACTGATCATTATCTTCCTGAAGGAGGAAACAGCTTTCACTCTACAGAACAAGCTAAATAAACTCAACCTACAGCCTGGAGCCCACAGAGCATCCCAGGGCACGGCACACTCCACAGTTTCCACTGGTGGAATCAGAGTTGCCACTGACACTGACAGACATTTCCACTTTTGACCTGGTAGTTAAAGGGCACTTTTACAGAGCAAGGATTGGATTGAATAAAGATGGAAAAATGAACATGGCTGTTGTCAAGCCATCTGTATACTTGATACGCCTTTGCAATGTCACAAAAACAAGTTATTAGATAATCTGCACTCAAGAAAAGAATTCATAGTAAATTATAAATAAATGTGGTGTAAAGTGGTATTGGAAACAACATCTTGTGTGACTATCAACTTTTCTAATTTATTTTTCACCTTAAGCTACTTTTTAATTAGAATGAAAATATGCTCACATTATGACAATGCTATCACGCTTAACAGTAAAAAGGGTCCCTCTTCTATTTTCCTCTAGATCAACAATAAAAGGAAAGACCTGTATCTGGAAATCAAACTTCCCTATTTGTGGCTGTAGATGAGCCTAAAACTGGGAGCACAATATAAACCCAGGATATGTTAGACTTTTTTCTGTCACAGATGCCACTTGAAAGAGGCAGTAAAATGAAACCAAAAATCTCTCCAAAAAGTTTTGGATTAAACAATATCAAAGTGATTAAACATGTAAACTACTACACATTTGATCCCTCAGCCTTAGCCTATATAGCTTACACCGTGTCCCAGAAGGCAGCCTCAGAATGGACAGAGCTGTAGCAGATAAGCTTGGCAAACATCCTTGCACCCTGTTGAGAGAGGCCCAGGAGGTGGCTCCCATCATCTGGAAACCATCAGGATAAACAATTGACCACTCCAAATCCCACCACCCCTCCACCTCACTCCCAAAAGCTCCTTGAGACATTCAACCTGATGGGCACGAGCCCACTGGATACCCTGTGGTCAATTACTCAAAACCAACAAAACCACATTGCTAATGCTCCCTGCGAGTTTCTTTTGCATCAGCCCCTCACCAGCTGTTGCGGAGGTAAAACAACACATTAATGCCTGGCGTGCAACCTTGGAACAAATGTTTCTCCTGGAGGTCAGAGATTTACAAAAAATAATAAATGGATTACTTCTGCCAACAGAATTCAAATCAGTACATGTTTTACTGGAATTTAGGATTCTTCATCAAGAACTTTGTGCAGGAATAACATTAAACATCCATCAATGATTTCTCATATGTAAAGATATACCCCTCATCCACCAATTTTCTATACCACTTAGATGTGATCAGATCAGAATTCAGAATTGGAATTTCGAAATCGCTTTATTGGCCAAATGTACAGCGTACACGGGAATTTGACCTGGTGCAAACCACAGGAGGTCAAAGGATTTTTCCCACGTGCACAGATTCCCATACATCATACTTTATGGCATAGAGTTCGCATACAGAATTGTTTTTATTGGGGGATGGTAACATGCACCTTGCTCAGTCCAAAATCTGAGCTCCACTTATGTTGATGACATATGCAGCTGGACACCAGTGTTGCATTTCACAATGAGTGAATGGCAGGGACAGGTGTCTTGGCAGACAAACAAGAAACCCGACTGCAAAATATCCCCAACTTCAGCTCGAAACATGGGGGTATGGAAAGAAGTTGGGTATTTTGATCGGGCAGATAATAACAAAAAGGAAACAATAGCAAAAAAATATGATGCAAGCATATTTAGACAACGAAAAGGTAAACTTTTGTGGGTTGTAGGTCAACCTGGAAAAACTGCAATCAAAAATCACAAAATCTTTAAGGAAAGTGATGTCATATATTAAACATGCAAGTTCATGTTTCTTAGCTTTCAGCAGATGACAGATATTGTTTATCAAAGGGAGCCTATCTGCCTCACATTCCAGGGTTTCCTCTATCTAGCTTGTCCTCCTCGGCAGATGCTTCAGCCAAAAGAAACAGACAGATTATTGTCAGCAGATAAGGCACTTATCAGCAATAAAACAAAAGGACCGAAGCAGTACTAATCAGTCAGTGTTGCATGGGTTACCAAATTCCAAGCTTGCCTGTAAACTATATTGTCCTTCCTGAATGGAGGCACATTGTACAGCCCAAAATATTACTGTTTTGCACTTAGAGGCACTGCCACATTTGATGTGAAGCCATTCATTCAAAAAGAAGCTTGAAATGACAGAATGTGATCTTTTCTGTTTTTGGTCCATTAAATACCGAACTGTTCTTAACACTGGGTACAGCAGCAATTTAGACACAGAAGATTCATATTTGGGTGAAATATTTAATGGTATATTGACGGTTTGTAGAAATACAATTTATCTACTTCCCACTCTCTGCTGTGCTTCAGCTCTTCCATCAAAACCCTTTCTTTCAGAGGAGACTGTTTTAAAAGCTGTTCTAAATTTGAGGGTTTCTGTAGCCACCAGGACTGTAAGCTTAGAATTCAAGAAATGCAGAGACAACCATATCAGACTGTGGAAAGGTAGCACCAAATCATTTGTTTATTAAATGGGAACTTGTCATTCAAATAAATCAGCAATATACTAAATTTTACATTTTCAATTTAAAAAATCAGCAAAAATATGACAAAAGCCCTATAGATTCCATTATTTCTTAAAATACCTTTAATCGCTTCAATTATCAAAAGCACCAAATGCCAAAAGAGAGCATCAAAGAGGGCTTTTCCTTTCTAAAAATTATTCAACTGTAACTATAAAGACATACACCCAGTTCCTGTACAACCCACTGTTTCCCAAAAACATTGTGGATACTGTCAGCTCAAGGCAACTGGCTGTCTGGGTTTTTAAATGTAGGTCTGACAGTCGCTTCTCAACACTGGCAAAGAGACAGCGATGACTCTAGCCAAGAGGAGCTGTGTGAACAATACAGCCTGACTTCCTGACCTTTGGTTCCACAGCCCCTCAACAGAAACAATGCTCTCCTTATTCATTTCAAGTCCTTCCCACCACACACCCATTTACTGTTAGCACTCTGTTGCCTGGGTCAACTTTTTACAGTAATCATGTTCAAACTGAATTGTCCTCCTTTTTACAGTAATCAGGTTCAAACTGAATTAGTAAAGAGTCATTAATATTTAGTGGCCTCAGGCTGAAGAATAAAAGGTGTAAAAATTCTAAGTATGGTTATAAACAACCTTGAAATCATCAAACTGCAAAAGGAACAAGACTGTTGGCTTCACAATCCAATTAGATTGAAAGTGACACTTGAAGTGATGTTTATACAGTCAAACGCAATAATCAAATGCAAAAAATGTATAAAAGCGAGCTGTTTGAAGCTATAAAATGACTCCAGGCAACGAGAACAAAACAGACTGTTCATTAGTAACAGCTTCAGAGGAACATTGGACTGAAAAGGCGTTTTTGTCATGACAAAAACTCCATAATCAACACTTTGGGTCTAAAATATCAAAAACACATGATAGAATCTGACATAATTGTTCTAAATCGGAGCATAAGGGACTGAGATACAAGCACATGAATGCTTTCCACATTTTGAAGGATGCAGATGCAAAAGCGTTCATTCTTCAGCTGAAGCTTGGACCCAACTTTCCAAAATATGACACACGCAGTAGGCAGCGTTTCTCAGGAATTCAAGCAGAGCTGCAAATGAAATGCATGTAGTGGCACTTCAAATATTTTTTAACACGTCAGGCTTTCGCATAAGCAGAATATTAATCTTCGACATATATAACAAGTTTGAGGTTGACACTGACCGCACTCTTCTAAAAAAGCAGACTTTTACTGGCCACACACACTCATCCTGTAAGGCTCCAAGTCTCCTACATTGTTATTTTGCTGATAATTTGGGAAACTTATCAGACAACTATGAAATTCTGTAACAAATTCACACAGCAAAACCTTATGAGCTTTCACAGATGATGCACTCATTGTCTTTCTTGTCAATGTGCAAGATTTCAGTGATGACAGAAAGCTTCCAGGGCCTTCCAAGTGTTCCTCTTTCATTGAGTTTCAGACTCATTATAAGGGTTTTTTGGCCAACACGTTTATATAATATGAAATATAAGACTGAAAATGTCAGTTCTTTTGACTTAAGTCCATCTGCATTTAATTGAATATCTGGGATATATTAAAACAGCCTTGCAGTTGATGGTATATGTCAGAGTGAAAAGAGATCAAAAGAACAGCCCTAAGAGCTCTGAGGCAGGGTTCAGTCAAGACACAGATCTGAGGAAGGATGCAAGAAAAGTCGGAAAGGATTTCAAGATCCCAAATGCACAACAGCCTTCATTGTTCTGAGATGGAAAAGGTTTAGAGCCAACAACAGACTTCCTACATCTGACTCAGTATGCGTACCAAGCCCTTGTATCTCTTGCTCAACTTGACTCTGTGATTCTCTTCTTAAGGGCTTCCCAGCATGCACAGTAAGCCCCTACACGTGGTTACAGAAAGCACTTGTGTTTGATCAAACCAAAAGTCTATACTCACTCTGTCTCACACACAAGAGAAAGTCCCCCCCCCCCCCCCCCCCCCCCCCCC
>JABUIW010000056.1:3472206-3619043 GCA_013363375.1 Menidia beryllina
CCCCCCCCCCCCCCCCCCCCCCCATAGCTGTCTAATCCATTTTATTCATGCAAGCTCGAGAGCGTATGCTGGTTCTGCACTTAAAATAACTTGTTTAGCACCAATAAAAAGAGATTCAAAGCAACAAGGAGATGGTTTGTACTCAGGATTGCTCAACATTTTTCTGCATCTATCTTTTACACTGTTGGGCAGTGATGAGAACAACACTGGCACAACAGTGCGACAGAAAGTGTTTGATTATATGCTGGAACAGACCACATCTTAGTCACACTTGCTAAAAAGACTTAAAAGAAAGTCTGCCAGATGTCATAATGCCAGATGCCAAAACAGTCCATGACTGATCATCTGATGGAGGCAATTAGCATTCAGAGAACAGAAGAGAAAGCAGTCTGGTTCAAGTTGTGTAAAATAAATATATATGTTTTTTAAGTGAAAATAAAGACTTGTAAACTGCCAACAATCTGGTCAGAAGTGTATTACTACACTAACTTTAAAAAAACGGCCATGAACAGGTTTATAATGAAGTTCCAATCATAATTAAGTCCCTAATTATAATTGCTTTGTTTAGCTTTGTTTACCCAGAAAAACAAAAACAGATTGCCAGTTCCTGGAACATATTCACCGTCCAGATTTTTTTTTTACAAATTGTAGCCAACTTGTCTTACAAGCTTGGCTAATATGTCTATTATGACATTTGATGTCTGAAATAAAACCCTAAAATCTTCTTTCCCCTTAGTTTTCTTGTCAGAAACCAAAAACATATATCTCTCAGTACTGTAATCAAAGAAATCACCAGACAATGTTGCATCTTTCACATGAAAGAACCACAAAGCTAAAGGGAACTCTAAGTTTTAGGATTCTTCATGTCGTCGACTACATTTCCGAGTTATTTGAATTTCAATCTTTTGCTTCTTGGACAAATCATGTCTACCAGCTATATGATTACATTCATAACACCTGAAAATGTCAGGCATTTGACTCTGAACGTGATTAATGAGGAGGGCCAGTTGAATATACAGCACGGGTAATATTTAGTAAAGGTTGTGTCTAGTTCCACACTGAAACCCATCATCTTTTATTAAGACCGGCTCTTTGATACAATCTGGCATCTGTTGCTCATTAGCAGTCTGTGGTGGTAATTCTAATTCAAATATGTGCTGAGGAATCCGTTTCACACTGAGGATATAATGCAAACATTATATATTAACACCAGAATTTAGAGTTTAAATTCAAAGTCAGGGTGGGCACCCACAAGGATGAGGAAACATGAGGATTTCATTTCAGTTTCTGTTATGAATGTCATTAAATATGTCATCATATACTTTTGATTTATTTCTCTTTACCATAGAGCCCTTCATACGTTCTACAAATCCCTTTCAAGCATTTGACAAACAGCTCTAATGACCACATGCTGTACAGCTGTTTCAGTTTAGTGCTGTACAGACCTGCCCCTGACAGATGTGCAGCATCACGGACCGGCTCACCTGAGGGCAGTCTTTGATGTAGTGTCCTTTGTTGAAGCAGAGGTGGCACAAGTAGTTAGGCGGCGGCCTCTTGCTGGGTCTGTGCGTCTCGGGGGACAGCGAGAGTTCTGAGAAATGGTCTGCCAGAGAACTCAGGCCATCCACAATATTGTTAAGAGACCCATAGGGTGAGGACTTTTTGTAGAAATTGTTGTTCAAAGCCTGCAAGAGAAAAGACACACAAAGATGATAGATAACTATCAATAGATCACAGATAACTATTAACTGAATTATTAAATCATTCTTAACTATTAACTTATAACTGGGCTGAACCTTTCGACTGTTTTTGTCATTAGTAGTTGAACAATACTTTAAAGATACATCATTTTCAAAATGATAGCCTCTGGTTAAGGAATGCCTGGTAATTTTCTTGATAATGTATCTTTCTTTATACTTAGTTTGTTGCTATATTTAGTACGGAACAGAAGCGTGTCTCATTTCACCAAACACAGAATATTATTGTTGGGGCTTTACAGTGAAAGAGAATCTCACATGGCTTGTCAGTCCACCACTCTGATTGATTCTCCTGTTCATTGCTCCCACAGTACAGCCAGCATTATTTGATTTCTGCAGATGTGCAGTCTTCTCTGCGTTTACTGTGTGAACTAATGGTGTCCATTTCCTCCTTAGAACAAAATGTCTTTGTCATGCATTCCTCCGACTGGTTCCGCTGGCGAGACATAATCAGCATCTTTGTGCTTCTGGAGGAGATGGGTGCTATGGCACCGGGAGGAAAACATGGAGACCGGGCTGCAGACGCTGTCTGTTTACTCTGAAGGCATCACAGGCAGCAAATGATCCATTTACACACTCATTTATTGTACCTTTTCCTCTGTAAAATTTGATTTGCCTACGTTTTAAAAGTATTTTCAATTCAAAACGAGCAAACAAGTCTCTATTTTAATTTTTCAAGTCTCACTGAGTTCCCCATCCGCTCTGGCAGAGGCCAGTCAGGATGAGCTCTAACTTTTTAAAAAACCTTGTGAGAAGTCTTTTCTGGACGTGCCGTTCCTCCAGCTGCTCACTGACACCAGAACAGTTTGAAAACACTTAGGCACTATACCAGGATACAAAACACATATTCATATACTGCCCACCAGGCACACTGTGACCCAATGAAGGAATGCAGGTTGAGGTTTACTGTATGAGCAGAGAAAATAGCTCTGAGAGAAGAAAAAAAGAGTAGGGGGGATGGAGGGAGGGTGGAATAATATTCAAGGGAATGATGCACACTGAAAATATAAACCAACGTCAAATCAATAAGACGTTTAGGCTGCAAAAGTGTCGTGCTAAGTGTTAGTTCATCATTAACTTGTGACAGCACAGCATCGTTTTCCTGCGGTACCTCAGTGCTCAGATGGAAGAAGTTGTTGAGATAGTTGGAGCTCTGGTCCGCCGCGCTGCGCCTGCTCGCGTCCTGAGAGGTGTCCGGGTCCACTTTGAGGCCATCGAAAGCGCTGCCCGGCGTGTCTTGCAGGGACATGTAAACCCAGCTGAGCAGCTGTGCAGGTTGGTACACGCTGGGCTCAATGGCAGACATCATCCTGCCGTCTCGGGGGGGGGGGGGGGCTGCGCCTCTCGGAACCGCACCGTCAGAACCGCCGTGGTTTTTGGATCACCCAACTTCTGACTGTCATCCCCTCTGCTCCCGCTGACTGGGTGGATCCTTTTTTGTGTTGGAAAACAGAACCCCACGAACCCCTGGACAACTGTTACAAGGGGCACGCGGGGTGGAAAGTTGAGAAAGCAAAGCCAGACTGCTGGTATGATCCTCCAGGCTGCGCTCCAGTCTGGACTCTGTTGCGTCACAGCGAATAGGAGGTCCCGCACGGTTTGCATCTCTACTAATATGCCTTTGACATACAACTATGGAAGTCATATAACTTTTAAAAAAGCACATTCTTTACAGTTTTATCAAATAAAATTATTTATGGTGGGAAAGAAAACACATTGATCATATTAAAGTTATTATTGATCAATTCAATTTAAGGTTTTAAGGAAAAATCTATGTTTTAAACTGAACATTTCATGTTGTAGCGTCAGTTTATAAGTAAATAGTCTTTAGTATAATTTGGGATCGCTTAACTGATATTCAAGCTTCAGCATCAACTCCAGAGCATGCTGAGATCCAATCTCTTGACCAACAAGTAGACTGCTGCCATCTAGTGTGTTCAGGAGAGGTGGGATGATTTCCAGTGATAAAGCGGTTTAGTGCTTGAGTGTATGACAAAAAACAGTTTTAATAAAACCTATGACAATCTGTAAAGTGTAGGAGATAGAGGAATGCAAGACTCAAAAAAAGATATAAGAAGAACAATATGTCAAACTTTTTGGGAAAGGCTGTGGAGTTGTTTTTCATCAGACGTGACCCATCAACTCTGCTTTTAACAAAATTTGAAATATGTGCTGATCATCTCAGGGAACAACCAGCACACATGCTCTGAGGTTATCATGTAGGTCGAATAACAACTTTTGGAGTAGCATACAATATGCTGCGACCATCAAGATCGAACCTTTTTCAGTGAGGGCCTGAATTATTTTAGCAAAACATGGCCAAAACACATTGTGATGGCTGGGTTTTAAAGAGGCACAAATGGACTGCCAAAAGTCCAGAGTTGTCACTTGTAGAAAAATGTTATCCTGTGCCTCATTCCATATCAGACGGGCCTTGTCATGTATCTAGTATAAATAATCTTTATTTACATGAGAGTTTAACATTGGAATTAATTTAGCTCACTTATTGAATGTCTAGAAGGTCTTCCAAGACGTAAATATAGACAAATCCACTAAAAGCTTTGCATTTGTTTAACAGGATAAACTGAAGGCTCAATGACAGTGAAGTCTGAGTTTGGGACGGCACAGTTGAAGGAGTATGAGAAAACACCCACTTTTTTGGACAAAACACTTTTTTGGATCAAAGTGTTTGTATGAGAATATAATAATCTCATATTACAGGGGATTTAAGCTTCCAATGCATATCCATTTTTACATTATTAATACGAATGTTTGATAAAATGTTTACCTTGAAAACTCTGCAGCTGACTGTATGAAATCAAAGCAAAATCATCGCAGAATTGTAGGTTATATTATGGTTAGCACTTCTCCTTGCCTGGTGTTGAAATGGATCCTCAAACATAGGTGATGTTCGGGCTTCCATCCCCATCCTTGATTTATCTGAAGGGGATGTAGAAGGTGGATCATTGATGGATGCACAAACGTCCCAGTGTCCCCAGTGGAGACAGTGGCTCATCACAGCCAGCCTTACTCTCCAGCAGGCTGAGTCCCAGTCAATGACAGAGCAAAGGTTGTTTTCTGTGACGGAAACAATGTGGAGGACCCACCCACAGCAGCCAGCTCTTATCGACTCAGCTCTTCCTGGACTGAAGGTTCGCATCTGAACGGTGAGTTACCTACCTCCTTAGTTTTGGCCATTAAAGTTGTAAATAAGAAAAAAAAAAATCAAGATTTTGTTTCAGGACATTTTTTAAACAAAGTTTTCATAAATTCAGCAATGTAACTTCGTAAATTTCGCCCCGTTGGAATGTCGGAAACTAGCATTTTGCCTGATTAAACAGTTGGCGTCGCGATGTTTAACTGTAATTCAGAAGCAGGGAAAAGTGCTTTTCCCTACATTTAACATCCAGACTGGCTCTCTAACACTTTTATTAAGATTTTATACGTACATGAGTTGTGTTTTTCTCCGTGTCTCGAACTGGAAGCTAATGCTAAACTGTTACTTCGTTTATTGGCTTTATGTAACGTTAATTAGCAGAAGTGTCCATTACAGCCCTTTGACAAGATGGGACTTTTTGAAGTGAATTGCATCATCATGTCAAAATGTATGCGGACTTCTACGCATCTCGTGATGTTGTGATTGCTCTGGACTTTACGGTTTCAAGCTAGTTGGCTAGTTGTGAGATCACAGGCCGGGGATGCCTAGTAAAGAGGGTTTGGTTTTCCTCGATGCTCTTCCTAGAACTGACCAATCGAGTTCATGTGCATTTCTGTTTTGAAATTGGCATTGCGGCCATCCTGAATATGAGGACTTGAATATCTATTTTGATATCTGTGGATATCTATCAAATATTCGTGGGAAGTGAATGTCTCGTGATGGAAAAGGGGGAATTTACGATAACACGTAAAAGCCTCACAAATGCGAATTTTCAAATGACTCGGAAAGCAGCAGGGAGTGTCGTTCAGGAACTCACCTTCAACCCAGCCTTAGTGTATCCACCCACTCTGTGAGCTTTTTAACCACGTACAAAAGCAAGTATCATTATGTAATTGCATTATCTTTGTTTAACTATTTGTATCTTTGTTTAAGATGAAGTTTGTTTTAATCTTATATTTAAAATCAACAATGTCCAAACTTCTCTCTGTTATATCCAAACCGTTTAGTTCCCTATTCCTTTTTATGCATTTCTCACTTGAATTGAGTTATTTCCGTTTTATGATGACAGAAAAGAACCCAAATGGTTGTGCAATTAAGCCAAACATTTTTATAGATTAGAGGTATTTTAATTAATTGTACAAATAAAGTATGTCTAAAAGCACATATCACTCACTATTTACTTTAGCTGCTTTTTAAAAAGAGGAAGGGAAACTTGAACTCAGATTAGTTCATCAAAACATTGTAATGTAATCATCATATAATGAGGATATTGTTGGATTGAAGGAAGAAGATGTAGCAAAGTAGTTGCTACAGTTGCTAGTAGTAGTGATTTCATGTGATTTCATGTGAAAAAGGGAGATGTTTTGCTTTTGAGTGGTTCATTGAGTATAGTCTTAGATGAAACTGCAGGCTCCAAAGTCACTGAAAATGTTCCCCATGAGGGTCCCATTAACAAACGTGGCCATAAAATGATTCTCAAAAGAGTCTTATAACGACTGTACAATTTCATGTCACTCCTAGGTCTTGAAGATGAGTTACCCAGGATACCCCACGCAAGGAGGCGGATACCCACCACAGGCCGGTGGCTACCCTCCTCAGCCAGGGGCTTATCCACCCCAGTCGGGTGGATACCCTCCAGCAGCTGGTGGCTACCCTCCCCAGGCAGGTGGCTACCCTCCCCAGGCAGGCGGCTACCCTCCCCAGGCAGGCGGCTACCCTCCCCAGGCAGGCGGATACCCCCCGGCAGCAGGCGGTTACCCTCCCCAGGCAGGCGGATACCCACCTCAAGCTGGTGGTTACCCTCCTGCAGCAGGTGGTTACCCCCCAGCAGCTGGGGGCTTCCCTCCCCAGGCTGGTGGCTACCCAGCCCCAGCCGGAGGCTTTCCTTCTCAGGGGGGTGGATATCCACCTCAAGCTGGAGCGGGTGGCTATCCCTCTATGCCACCAGCAGGTAAGGTGGAAAGAAACAGGTCATGCATAAGAGTAGCTAAAAGATAAAGAATTTGTTTTCTTTAGCTAGTGTTCGTTTTAATTGTTCTGCGCATATTTGCTTTGCAGGTGGAGGCTGGGGTGCAGCACCAGGTGGCTATGGCGCGGTACATACAACTTTTATCTTTCTACTTTTGAAGGTCCAGCTAAGAATATAGCATATGGCTTGACTCTTGTTTGATTAAATCATCCTAGCTCCAACACCCCTAGTTGAACCCCATTTGTTCCATATGAGGTTTGTCATTCTATCTTAAGGGCTTACAGTTGCCCTTTGTTTGCAGCCTGGAGGAGCTCAGCAGGGATACCCAGGGGGCCCTGGTCAGGGCCAACCCATGCCAAATTACCCTGGAGCCCCTGCTGCAAACCCCTCCATGCCTGGATATGGAGGTGGAGTGCCAACCAACCCTCAGGCACCAGCCATTTCTGTGAGCTCTACTTCTCATCTTCCAAGAATGATCTTAAACCTCATACATATGTTGCATTTAGAATGCACTTTCTTTTTTTTCTTAGAAAGGATTCAGGGGTTCTATTAAAGATTACCCTGGAGCCGATCCACTGAAGGATGTGGAAGTTCTCCGAAAAGCAATGAAAGGTTTTGGTGAGTAAATATAATCTTTAATCACTTTAGTCGCTTTAATGTCAACCTAATCCATCAAGTTTATATTTTAGTGCTCCTGCCTTTTTATATCATATTTAATCAATGCTACAAACAAAATGTGTAAACAGGCACAGATGAAAATGCTATAATTGAACTTCTGGGAAGTCGCTCCAACAAGCAGAGGGTTCCACTGGTAGCAGCTTACAAAACTACTTATGGGAAGGTATGTTCAGGAAGTTTTTTTGCACTTGAAATGACTTTCATTAGTGTTAAACAGCAGTTATGCCTCAGCTTACGTTGCGCTCATTGTTTTCATTTTTTTTTTTTTTCCTAGGATTTATTCCATGATCTCAAGTCTGAGCTCACCGGAAACTTTGAGGATCTGGTCCTCTCCATGTTGAAGACTCCATCGCAACTTGATGCATCTGAAGCCAGAGAGGCCATAAAGGTTTGCAGATGTCCGATTGAATGTTTCAGTTTTGGTTTAGTTGTGCAAATTGCGCTGTAATAAACCTTTTGTTTTCTTCCCAGGGTGCAGGAACTGATGAAGCTTGTCTGATCGAGATTTTGTCATCACGGTCCAATGCAGAGATTCAAGAGATTAACAGAATCTACAAAAATGGTTAGTTGATCTTATCTTTTAAACCTTTTATACATATGTCCTCTCAGATATAGACAATGTGTGTTTTAAATATAACTTTTCATCAGACCAACCAGAAATAAATAGGAATTGTTGGACTGTCCACTGTGATTATCTTCGTAATTTCATAATAATAGGTCAAAAGAAAATAATGAGAAATCTTAAGTTTCGAGGAGTTGTCATTTGTTATAAAAAAAATGTGCTTGCCTTGAAAGAAAGAAAAAAGAGAGGGCATTAGTTTTGACAAGGTTTAAACAAAACACAAACATGATGTAAATGAAGTCACTCTTCTATAAAAGAGAACAATAATTTCAGAATATGGGAAGAAGCTGGAGGACGCCATCATCAGCGACACCTCTGGCCACTTCCGGAGGCTCCTGGTGTCTCTCTGTCAGGTAGCTCCTGCACATCTTATACCTCGCTTATCATAAGCTCTTGCTGCCTGCCTAAGGCTTTTTTCGTTTTCTGGACCAGGGAAACCGGGATGAGCGTGAGACTGTGGACATAGCTATGGCCAAGCAGGACGCTCAGGTACTGGTTAGAAACTCGTTATTTATTTGTTAAAAACCCTCTCAAAAAGATATTCTTCAAACCTGTTCACTTCACCATCCTTTCTCCTTACACAGAAACTGTATGCAGCCGGTGAAAATAAAGTGGGAACTGATGAGTCTCAGTTTAACGCCATCCTGTGCGCTCGCAGCAAGCCTCACCTTCGGGCAGGTGTGTTATTTCAGCACTGTTTTACTTCTACAAACCTTTTCTTCTTTACTCAATGGATTAAGTGATCTGTCCATGTGAAAGGATTTCTATGTTTTTTATGAACTATGGCTGAAACCATGTTGTATGTTTCTTTTCCTTATCAGTCTTCCAGGAGTACCAGCAGATGTGTGGCAGAGACATTGAGAAAAGCATCTGCAGGGAAATGTCTGGAAATGTGGAGTCTGGCATGGTGGCTGTAGGTATGTGTTATTGAGGTCCTTTGTAGGTACTAAATGTAGGTACTTTGCAAATTCATGCAAATCCATGCAAAAAACAACTGACGACATGTATTGAAGACAGAAACTCTCAATGTTTTAGCAAGGTTTAGCATACAACATATTGAACAGTTATATGTAGGGATTCAAATTATCAAGTAATTTATTAATTGATAGTGAATTGCCCCACTTTATCCATGACATAAAATGTTATCTTCCCTATGATATAAAGAAAAAATGCAAAGATTTATTCTGGGCTCACTTGAGGGCAGAGAATAACATTTTGGTAGAATATCAAACATATTCTGAATAGAAAATATCATAATATTAAACTCATCTCTTATCTGCAACATTGTAAACATTTATAGCAGCAGTATAAAAAAAACATTCCTGAATATAAAAATAGGTAGGTTACTTTGACATGAAATTAAATTAGTGCACCGTCACTTATCAGCCTAATTCAGAAAAGTAACTGGTCTCTGTCTTGCGCTCTTCGTCCTGTCAGTTTACCACTTCTCGTGTGTCGTGTTGTTGTCATTGGAGCCCTACTTGTGTTCACGTGCGTCTGGCATCAAGCGCGCCCTCACACGCACTAGCGGGGAATTAGGGTTCAAAACTCAATTCATTGCAAGTAATCTTTTTTGACCGACTTATTTCTTATCGATAATCAATCGATTAATTGTTTGCATCCCTAGTTCTATGAAATCAGCATTGCCTACCTTAAAACCCCATAACGTGGATACAAATTCCCCTCACTACTTTGACTTCAATTTCATCTGGATGTCTACTTTTTTTGTTACATTTCTTAAAATGCTTGAGGAGAAATTCACCCAAAACTTCCAAAAGAATTGTGTACTTATCTTTCCGATTTTGAGTTGTAAAGATGTGAACATATCCATTTTAATCATACTAGCCAGCTGATAAAAAGAAGGAAAGGTTGAGTGGGGGCTATGTCAGCTGTACGTGGCCAGGAGGCGAGAGCATCATAAAAATCTATTAATTGCATCTGTTACATTTGCTAGATTTTCTTAACTCTTGTTTATGTTTGCTAACGTCTTTCTGCTCCTCTTTCTTTTTTTTAAATT
Organism: Menidia beryllina; assembly: GCA_013363375.1. Classification (NCBI taxonomy): domain Eukaryota; kingdom Metazoa; phylum Chordata; class Actinopteri; order Atheriniformes; family Atherinopsidae; genus Menidia; species Menidia beryllina. Next base: position 3,482,407 of record JABUIW010000056.1, read on the forward strand.
ATTCATTTATTTAGTGAAATGCATCAAGAATACTCCTGCCTACTTTGCAGAGAGGCTCAACAAGGCCATGAAGGTGGGCTTGCTTTTTATCATTTTGCTTCATCCTGATTGACTAACTGCTCATTTCCTGCACGGTGTTGTGGAGGGAAGGAGAAGACGACACGGATCCGATGTCATCTTGTCTTTACTTAACAGGGAGCAGGGACCAAGGACAGAACTCTGATCCGTATCATGGTGTCCCGCTCTGAGGTTGACATGCTCGACATCAGACAGGAGTACCTGAAGGCCTACGGAAAGTCACTGTACACTCACATCTCGGTGAGTCCCTCCATCTGCATCTTCTTCACAGATGCTTCAGCCCCTCTTTATTTAATCTTTTTCGTGTAACATGCTGCGGTGTCTTTCAGGGTGATACTTCTGGGGATTACAAGAAGCTGCTGTTGAAGCTTTGTGGTGGCAACGACTAGACAGAAAGGAAGATGACCTCCCATAAGGACACCATATTTGTCCACGCTGCAACAATGCTATGGGAGCTTCATATCATCTCTGATGCATGCAGCTAATGTCATTGTCCAGATAGCTAAAGTAAATCAATAGTAATTTAGTATATTCAAAGGTAATGTGATTTCTGTTACAATAGTGAATGCTGAGGATAAATGACAAATCATATTTTAAAAGTAAGTTTAGTTGCATGAACATGAATATACATAGTTAAAGTTTGAACTATTTGACTGTTATGGTAACAAAGTAACTCTATTGCATAAATTAATATATGAAATATAAATCAAAGCCCCAAATCTAAAGTCTTTAATTTTTGCAGGTAGTTAAAAAAAATCCGCTGTTACAGCAGAGTTTTATAAAATGACAAGAGCTCATGCAATTGATGTCATTAATTTTATTTGATTCTGACACATATCCAGTGATTTCAATTTAGCTTAAGTGTAGTTTAAGTGGATGTAAGCTTTGGAAAAGCGGGTCACAATTTCATTTCAGGTTATTGTTTAATGCTTGAAAAGAAAATGAGCAAGAGGTGTACCCACCTGCCAGCCTTAAATGTGCTTAGATGCTAAGATTGTACCCCTGCTTGCACATCTATGCAAATAGCTTTACGTTAAATGTCAAATATAATTTACAGAAAAAGTTGCCTTTTATAATCAGTGCACAGAAGCCAAAGTGTAGACAGGCATTATTGCCTGTCATGTGCTGTGTGTAAATTGAGAGAGTTGGTCTATAGTCTCACTTGCATGGAAAACAAAATGTAATTTTACATCACACATAAAATGTTTAATTTACCATCATAATCTCCTTCTGCTGGTTTTATATTCTACTACCAGCAGAGGGCTCCTGACTCGCGTTAAGTGCCATTTTAGCCTACTAACATTTAGCTTGAACTAAGACGTACTGTGTTACAATTGTCTTTGTAAAAGAAATATTGTAAATCAATCAACGGCTTTCTTAGAACAACCACTTCTTATTTCAATAAAAACACTTTGGCATACCTTGGCTGTCCTAATGAAATGTGATCTTTTTAAATTTTTGCATAACTGGGGTCAACATACCATGAGCAATTTGCATTTGAAATCTGGCCTCCTTTGCACTACCTTGGTGTGCATTACATAACCCCCCCCCCCCCCCCCCCCCCAGCATCACAAGCAGCATCCTCTGTTGCGAGTAATGCGGCTTACATAAGGGATGTGCATGTTCATTGCTGTACAATCTAAGAAGGCCAGGGAAGTGCTCAGGTACGCCAGAGCTTTTCTCATGTCTACAAATAGTTTCCAGGATGGGGATGCAGATGTCCTGAAGTCTGTTCTCTGTTGCGTTGCCTCCGAGGGAGTGTGCGGCTGAGACGAATCACACTTTTCTAACTTCACTATTATTCCTTGAAACTCAAATAAAAATACCTCAGACAGCCTGATGACAAAGAGTGATAAATATTTGATGTTGGTATTTGTGTGTTCCCTCTTCGTCCTCGACTTTGCGCTGATACCTCCTGAAATATAGGTCAAAAGGAAATCAGATGGGGCCTCCCATTTGGCTGGCTTTTACTTTAACAGGCTAAACCGAACACTGCTCCTTGATTCTGGTTTCTGGACACAGTTCTTAGAATATTAGCCTGCGGTTGGGATTGCAGAATGCGTCCTTTTGGGAATTTGGTCACACTGACACGCATCAACACAGATTTGCCATCTCATTGGAAATGTCAGACACATTCATATGGGAGTTATGCCGGTCAATTTTCTGTCCACGTCATCAGCTCTAGTGTAAGATGGGACCCGTGAAATACAACCTCTTGTTAGACGTTAAACCATGGTAAGTTTTTTTCTCCTCCATCAAATGCCATTAATGAATTTTGTAAGATTTATTGCATGCAAAATTCGGATGTTTATCTCATAGTTGTCACAAGTAGAACAAATATGACATTAATGAAAATTTCATCTTGTCTGCCATGTCATGTTCTACTCACTAGCCTCTGATGTTGATTGTATCTTATTGACAATCGGTGAGAGTTTTGGCTGAATTGTCGATTTGCAGTGGATTTTCTCCCAGCTGTCCAATGAGGAATGTGCAAAGAAGTGACATTTGGTTGCCAGGGGCATAATCCTGCTTTAAATGAGTCCATATAAGCAAATTACAAATGCAGGGATTAGATGAACAACACATAATGAGATGTAGCTGCAGATATCACTATCCTGCCCGCAGAGCGGCAGCCTGTGGGCTTTGGGGTCCATACTCTGATATTTGAGGAAATTATCAAATTAATCTCAACTAATCATTTTTTACAATTTGCGCTCCAAAAGCAGAAGGAGTCCTTTCAAAACAAAATCATATAAGTTTGATCATTTTAGGAATATTTGGAATTCCTGAACACTTTTTGATGAGGGGCCAGTGGATTGCAGCATATTAGTTAAGATGTTATGTAAGCTCTTACATTGTTAAAGCATTTCCAGACTTATGTGGGAAATGTATAGGCACGCTGTGTACTAAGCTCTAAAGTCAGGTTCTGTATGCTCCAGCTCGCTCCAGATGAAAGTCATAATCCTTGTAAATGTAATGCTCTGAAGCGCCTTAATAATACAGAGTGCTGACAGCAATTATGGTAAACAAACCCAACACAGATTTGCACATAGTGCTGTTTGCACTGAGGCTACATCACATAGCAATGCATTCTGTATATGACTATGTTTCCTTAAGCTTTAGTGATATATTTTCCTCCTCTGGGGTCTGATGGAGCAGCAGAAATCTCAGCTTTGTCAGAATGGCAATCAAAAGAAGACATGAGAAGTACTGATCCAGAGTTACAATCCTGCTCTAAAGAGATCAAAGTATACTCAAATGAGCTACTATATTACTAAAACAGTGTCTATCGTTTACGTCCTTTAAAAAGGAAATCAACACAAAGCTCAATAATGAGGTTTGCAACTAAACACTGAATTTAAAACACCGTGACAAGAAACTGTTGTATAAAAATTAATACAACTTCAGTCAGTTGGTTTAAAATCATGAATTTAAAAGATAGCTTTGGTGAATTGGCTTAAAATATATTTTTCCTCAGAGGACATACATTTTCATAGCGATAAGGCTGAGTGTTGTTTAGAACAGGGAAAAAATGCAAGATACAAAAGAAATTAAATGTGGAGCTCTAAAAGATCTGTCTTCCCATAATTAGATGCACATAAAAATTCTCATCAAAAGACATTGCAATGCAAATTTACAAATCATGTAATGTATAAACTAATTTACATTGTACATTGAGGTTTACCTTTATTTTTTCTATAGCCATCTAATGGCCACAGAGAAAACTTCAGCCCCTCCACAACTCCACTTAAAAGAGCTGGATTGAAAAATAGATGGATGAATTAGAGTTTAGATTATGTCATTTTTTTCAGAGAATGCTCAGCAATCACTTTATTTTTGACACGTAGGGAATTTCAACCAAAGGGTGATTTAATCATTTCTACATTTAATGTCTACTACATTTAATCTTAGTAGTGGATGAGGGTTAGGGCTTAACTGACTTTGGAAAAGCAATAATAATATCCAGGACTTATAGTTAAAAAATATTATTTTCTATATATATATCAACTCCTGAATGGTACTCCACTGACTTAGATATTTGTAACACAACATTGCAATCTACAAAATATGTTAATAGCATTGCCTTTTACAGTTTATATATATAAAATGTGAACATTTTAAAACACCCCAAATGTCAGCAGATCACAAAAGGTGAAAAGTATAAAACTAATTTCACTCCCTTCTATATTTTTTCAAATAATGACACTATGTTTGTTGTAAACAATCATCTAGGGTGATTATTCTAGCTTTTACTCCTCTTCAGTGTTTTTATGGCTTTGTATTTTTCCTAATAAATCTAAAGATAATTTGTTTTTGAACAAATGAATATTGAGCTCACCACTGCTTAAAATAGTCCAGTTTCATAGTCTGTGGTTATGTGTCTGTTTTGTTTGATGTTTTACAGAACTGATCTTTCTGCCTGCTGAATCATTGTATGATGTTGTTTCTATAACTTTATTGTGATTATCATGTAACGATAGCGGCGGGGAGCCAGGTAAAACTAAGCCCCGCCCACATTTACCTTAAAAGTCCATTGCACGGAAATATGATTGGCACAGAGCTGCAGCTACTTCTACGGTGAGACATGGCGGAGTTTGTACTTCCACTGAGGTGCTTCTTGAAGAGTTTTTACACTTTTCACCACGTCGTAAGAACTTAATTCGAGGACAAAAATGTCTTCGAAGCGTACGCAGATGGAAGCCTAAACATACAGACGTCTTTTTTTTTCCCTAAAGGACGGAGCAGCGGTTGGGAAAATGTGTTGTCATCTTCGTGCAGTCAACAGCCTTGGGCAACAAATATGGCTACTTCTTGTGTATCCTTCATTTCGGGTTGAAAACCGTCCCGACTGGGTCGAGTGGGGCAGTTTTGGAAAGTCACGGCAGTAGTTCGAAGTGAAGTTGACTACCACAAAAGATTACGGGGCTGGGTTTTGCGCCGAAGCGGGTTAAAGCGACAGGGAGCGCGACGAAGAGGGAGAGGAGATGGAGCCCCAGCATAAAGAGTTGTTGGAGAAATGTTACCAGAACTTGGTGGAATCGATAACAGATGCGGACCAAGTTGTGGACGTTTTGGTTCACCGCGGTACCCTCAGCCAGTCCGAGCACCACGAGCTGGGCCACAACTGCTCCTCGAACTCGGAAAAAGTGGACCTTCTCCTGAAGATACTTATCAGCAAGGACCAAGACCATTTCGCAGACTTTTGCACGGCTCTGGAGACGACACACCCTCACCTGCACTCCGTGATCCTGGACGGCCCCGGCCCGCTGGATCACACGACCGGTGAGAATGTTAATAAATAGCTAATCCATTACAATATGTTTATCCTGTGTAGGAACGAGCTATAATTAGTGCATTACTATGGAATCACGTGCAGCTTGCTTATGATTCTTACACCGTATGTCTGATGTGATTTTAATATATTTTTGTTGTCGAGCTTTCTCTGGAAACGCTTACAAAAAAATAAGTGTACTTTATTGACTTTTCCTTTGGGAGAGTAGAAAGGAACAAAGAGCTGCACTGTCATGTGACCTGGTACTATTTACACTCCACACTACTGTGCATGTTTCATTTGTCATGTCACTAAAAGCACAGCCTGCATGCTTTGGGTGAAAGTATTTAATGGACCTAAAAAGATTCAGTCGATGCAATGACAGATCTGCCTAAAGGAGTGTGGGCTCCAATCAATAACCCTCTGTCACAGTCAAATGAGTGATGAGGGAAGAATTAAACTTGTAAATGGAGCCTTTATGGGGATGTGAGGGAGTGAAAGACTTCAGTTTGATTTGTGTTGGCCTAACTAAGACTAATTTAACTGTTGGTTCATTTGAAGATTACTTTTATTATTAATTAAGTAAATGTTTGGTCTTCTGAGAATCATAACTGTCATACCTCAAGCTGCTCAGAATTTCTGCTGGTCTAAAAGATGCCTAACTCAGTTCCCCAAAAGGCAAAGTCTTCTTCCAAACCAAAAATGCACGAGAGAGAAGAAAAATATTAAAGGATGTTCTCTGTAACAACTCTCGACTTCAATTTTTGTGTCCTCAAACCAAAACAAGAGGGAAAAGAAAAAGCATCCTGGACACAATTGAGCTATGAAAGGGCTGATGTCAAGCCCTCTTATTTAATGATTTCTCTGCTGTCCATTCACCTTAAACGTGGATATATCGCTGTCTCCCTCTGCAGTGAGTACTCTGCTATTCCTCTTTCCCCATAAATCCTAAAGCTGCAGAAAGACTTTCACTCTTTATGCTGTTAAGAAATCCAACAGTGAATCCTGTGTAGGCTGAAATGGTTTTTGATTTATATCCTGTTTTGCTATTTTCATCTTTGTAATACGTATTGGTATGTTTGTATCACAGTACTTCTGTACATTTGCATTTAGGTTTCTGTAGCTCATGAAGTGAGTGCACACTTGTGTTCTGGCTGTGCAACTCCCTTATGGGTGTCACACAGCTTACCAAAAGGCTGTGCGCTATCTTTTCTTACTGGGCAGACAGGTTCCTCCAGTGAGCAGCCAAAACAAGGGCCTTTCCCCACGATAGGAAGCTCATTACAATATTTTTAGATAGATACTATCAATAATGCCATCTAGATATTTTTTCTCTCAAACCACCCAGAGCCCTAAAGAGTGTGTAGAAGCATATTTTGATGCCAATTAAAAAGCTTTGAGAACAACATAATCATGATCAAGCAACTTGAAAGTAGGGGAAAATGGCACTGTAATATGAACATGATGTTGCCAACACTGAAAAAGTTTTGAAAAAATTAAACAAAGATACTCTGGTTTTATGTAACCATAGCTTTAGGCCTTAACAATAGAGACCTTTTTGTTTTCAGATTGTTCTCACCTTTTCTTGGGGAACAATGACAAGATGGCAGGAGATTATGAGGGTGTGTATTGTAACTGGTATGTTTGTTACACCTCAAACATATTAAACAGTTTTGTTACAATTAAAAAATAGTAAGTAGTTCATGATATCATTCATGCAGTGATCTGTAGATCACTATGAGATGAAAACCAACAGCTGTCAGACAGCAATTACTACTGAACTATTGAGTGTGTGTTTCTTTATTCAGCATCATTTTTACTTGTTACAATAAAGACATTTCATCTGTCTTTCAGTAATCTGTCATGAACATCTCCAAGAACAGATCGACTTCAATTTCAATCAGAATCTTTTCTACAGAGGCACCTTGTTTACTGCCAATATATCCACATACATGCTTTATTTAATATTTATTTTCTATATTACCTGGAGTGCTCTGTCCTCTGGATTTTACCTAAGCACAGCTTAACCTATGGCCTGTTACTGTATGAATGCATCACATGCAGACAGAATAAGGACAACTACAACTGTAAACCTAGCAGTGGTAATATGAATTCTGCAGATCAAATACGAACGAATTCACCAAGTAATCTTCTTGACTGTTTGACCTTTTTTAACAGGACGCTAAAATTGGTTGAGGAATTACCCAAGTTATAAATCACTGAATTTCTGCACCTGAGTAACAATACTACAGAACACATCTCCTCATACACTAGAGGGATTTGGTGTGCTTTGGATTGAAACACACTTGCATGCACTCTTTCAGTTAAAATCGACATAAAGGGTCATGTTGAGCCCAAGCTCAAATGCTCTGTCCTTTGATTACATAAATGTATAGGATATTTATATTAATGTAGCCAAATTCCTTAGAAAGCAGTTCTTAACCATATATTCTTCTATTTAATTTGACAGTCATTTCATGGGAGATATTCAGCCCGTTCCAACCACTTCCAGAATGTTACGCTGCTCTAATAAAATGCAGAATTTGAGATTTTTTAAGAATAATCTTTGTTATTGTACACAATTTCTATATGTTGTTAGTTTGGTCAGTCACAAGAAAATTTTACTGTGTATACCATTTTAACTGACAGAGGTCCAAGTCGGAACTTTACAGTTGAGCATCTCGAGTTTTTAGATGGCCTCAGCATATAAGTGTCACCAGGGTTAGACTCCAGCCCCCGCAACCCCCTGGGGTTATTCCGCAAGGAATAAGTGGTATAGACGATGGATTGATGGATGAATAGTACCACATGTTATATTTAGATGGCCTCTGCATTTGGACCTCGCTACTTTAAATTTTTGTTTCAAAATAAGACACCTGAGTAGAGTGGGTGATGCCACAGACAGATCCAGGTCATATGACTTCCATGGTATAGAAAAGTTAGCAAACTGACAAAACACACCTTGCTCATTGAGCAGCTCTCTGCTCAGAGTCATGGGAAACTAAAGCTAGAGCGAGAACAAAGAAGGCTTGATCCATGGGATGCCACAGATCCTGAGGCACATCAGTCTCTCCCTTTTTCCCCCCTTCTTTTAGTCCTTCGCTGGGAAACAGAGGGGTGAGCCGTGTTAGCTGGGCTCCTCGTAGTCTCAACTCATAGTCTCCTTTGGCTAGTGGGAACTCAGCCAGCCAGGGATGGATTTAGAGTTCTGGGACGTGGGTAAATAGAGTCGTTTGTCATGCTCCTGCTTGTTCCAAGTCTACACTAGACTACTTTACATCAGGGATAGAAGTTGCTGATTTAACTGAACTATAAGCTCCTCATTCCAAGGCCAAGTAAGATCTCAGTAAATGTGCGTGGCTGGCTGTTTGATCAAGGCCTGTTCAGTCTTTTAAATCTTTCAAGCATCTGTAAAGTTCACATTTCTGACATTTTTGGAGGAGTTTTAATAGATTTAAATTTAGTGAAAGGAGTAATAGTTGAGTAATGTTCAAAACAACTGTGATGGACTGGCAACCTGGCCAGGTGACCTCGCCTCTCGCCTGCTGGGATAGGCTCTAGCCCCCCTGCGACCCCGTTGGGAATGAGTAGAAAATGGATGGATGGACGGATATTCAGAACAACTCAGTAAAATATTGAGAATTGATGATCTGTTGCTACTTGGACTGATGTTAAAAAGCTTTAAAAATATAGTTAACAGTCAGTAAACAAGTGAAAAATTCCATGCTTGATTGCAAGGAGTTTTGTGGATTTATTGTCCCCTGTTAATGCTCCTGAAACTGGTAGATGTAAGGTTTCAAAGATGCTGATTTAGCATAATCTATTTGTTTACCCAATAAATAAATATAATGATGACAATGAGCTAAATCTGGTTACTTCATAAGTGTAGCAACAAAAGGGGGTATTCATACCTGCAAATTTTTCATTGTCCAACTCTGTTTTTGACTTAATAATACTACATTGTGACTCCTACAATGCATCAATTACTTTTCATTATTCCTGCTATCATATAAAAGTTTTAGTGAGACCCACTATATTGTGAAAAATTATCAAGTTAAATACCACACTGATTGAAAGCAAGCTGTGTCAATTGTAGACCTTCAGTAATTATGTTGGTTTAATAAAAAGTCATGTTCTTCATAATGCCCATTGTTGTACTGAAGCTCTCTTTGTATAGTTGATTATGAATCACCATAGGCTCTAAAAGACGGGGGACTCACAAGGGGGACTGTGTGATGTTGTCAGTGGAGATGAAAGTCGAAGCTCCAAGGCTGCAGCCACTTTGGGGCCCTTCCTAGTCGGCATTCAAGCTCTCTGCCCAACTGATAATTAGCTACACTCTGTTGTCAGCCCACAGGCTCGTCATCCCAAGTTGGGGAAAGTCCCACCTTATTATTCCTCCAGCTGGCCCGTTTTCACTAAAGTCTCCTGAATGTAACCCAAGCTGCAGAGCCTTGATCTACCACACAATACTGAGAACTATGATGCAGACTAGGTCCAGTACTCTGAGCTAACTTTAATGTTTTTGTCTCCCTCCCAGGCTCCACTTACAGTGTCCTGTCTACCATGCCATCTGACTCAGAAAGCAGCAGTTCGCTCAGCAGTTTAGGTGAGTGTGGCACACACATTGAGGGGCACATATATGGTAAAGATATACCGATGGGAACCTTTTCCTGTAGGGAAGAAGAGGAAAAAACAACTTACTGTTCAAAAGAAATCAGGAGAGTTTTATATATAATATAGTTTTTTTTTTACGTTGAGCACATGCAAGTGATTACACAGATGCGACAAGGATTTTAAAAAACTCCACTGAGCCCCTTCATCCAAACACACAGACCTCAGTTCATTTAGTTATTCTCTGTCTTAGAGAGGATTTGACAGGCACATACTATTACAAAGGAAACATAATCTGTATCAGTGGACTGAATTTTCTGTGTGGTATTATTACAACTACCCAGTAAATGCAACTGGAAGGTAGATGAATGAGGAACTGAAATATGTATCTGTTGCTTGGATGAAAAATGCATGCATAAATAAATGAACAAGAACATGATAGAAATGATTTAAGAAAGTGTCTTGTTGTGTCTGCTACAGTTTTTAAAACACAGTAGAGGATGCCACCATAACCCCACCCAACATTTGCTATTTGTGAACTGCCCATGCCACCAGTGACATACTGACTTACACAGGTACTCCTGGTCAAGCATCCTCTCCTCCGCCCGCTCACATGGACAGCCACCAGCAGAATGAGAAGATGGAGACAGTTCTGTTACAGCTGAGACATGTGACTCGTGAAAGGGATGAACTGCGCAAACGTCTGGCCCTCTCCTCACCTGGTACCACCTTTGAAGACTGCAGGTACTGATCTCATGTCCCACAACCAACTTCCTGCTCTCCAAAGCAAACACTCACTTAAGAGATATGCCTAACTGTCAAATAAAGGATCCAAACATATTTCTACATCTTTTCTTTTCTCTTTGGGTTCTCCTTGAAATGCACGGTTTGAATTATGTTTACTTTGCACATGCTTCTGTCATTGTCCCATGTGACCTCTTAAAACTAGACTGTAAGCATCACAGCTTTGTTTCCTTCTCGCCTCTTGTGAAATAGATCAAACTCAAAAACAGGTCATGACTATGAGCGTCTAAAGCTGCAGTGCATGAAGGCTATGGCAGACCTCCAGTCCCTGCAGAACCAGCATAGCACAACACTGAAGAGGTGCGAGGAGGCTGTGAAGAAAGCAGACTTCTATCAGTAAGTGGAAAGACTACTGTGGGGACTAAATTTTTTAACAGCCGGTGCATTTGTGTTGTATGTATTCATGCATAGCCCAAAGGGTTTTAGCAGGTATTCAGTTATTTCTATAACGTATTCATAGCAGATTGCATGGAGCAGATTTTATTTTAGTCAGACTAAAAGGGATAAAGCCTTTATATCAGTCCAAAAGCCTGGGAGTTAAGCCATGAGGGAAAAAACAACTTTGAAGAGCTTTTTTCGTTTAATTTTAACTCGAATTGTTTAGATCTTTTTCATTGTCCACATCGCAGCAAAAAACCCATGTTGTTTTTCCAGACCAAAGATTGAAAGAGGAGACTGAATTACTGCCTTCCTCATGCCAAAACATGTACTCATTATGGGAATGCTGTTTGCTTGGGGCAGCATCTGTGCCATGTGGATAAAACGGCAAATGGGGAACTTGCCGTCCGGTGAAAAAAACAGTTCAGCAGACATAGAGGCAATGCTGGTCCATTTGTGTGATTTAATGATGCTTTACTCGTCCCCAAAGTGTATGGAGCCAACATCTGGCCTCCAATGCAAATGGACAGATGAAGGATTATTGCTATGTTTAAGCCTCTCCTTCTGGGCCCGTCTGTACATCATAGAAAGTATTTATTTATTCTTGTCCTGTCTGCCTCTCAACTTATCCATTATGCGCCACACTGTCAATGACAAATCCCATTCATATGAGACTGTTCTGTAACTAAATCAATAAGTCTCTCTCTACTTGGTCAACCATTAACACGCTGCAATCATGGCAGATTTTATTGGTTCTCTTATTGATTAAAATTTCTACAGTTACCAAACAACTATATAAGATGGATTTACAATTTTTATAAACTTAAAACGTCTGGGTTGTGTGTCAGAAATGTTCAGGGAGCTGTGAAAAAATAAAGTAAATGGATAAAGAGTTTCAGAAATACTTTGGACTTAATTTGAAGCCAGTGGCATTGACACGTCTCACTGTTCTGGAAGAATGGATTCAATGAACAACTTATATACGGATATATAAAAAATATATATTCCAGTATGGCTGTCAAAGTGCATCATTTGATTGTTTTATCCCTGTAGTACTCTGCACAGTCAGATGGTGGGTGAGGCTGGCCAACTGAAAGAGGAGCTGGAGGCCATGAGACAGCGCAACATCAAGCTAGTCAGGGACCACAACCACGTGAAGCAGGCATGCGAGGAGCTGAGAAGGCTTCACGAGGATGACCAGAGGGAGGTCGCTGACATGAGGATGCTGCACCAACAGGTACCTGTTCATAGCCCACCACCATCCCACAAAGGTAAAACAAAAAAGCATTGCACATTTTTGCATCCAGACATTCAGTTCCTTCTCTGGACACCATCAGCATAGAGATAGTTGGATCTGAACACTTGAAGCGGAATTAACAGATGTCATTCCTGTCGTGTTGTTTTAGAAGACAACTTTGTTTGAAAAAATAGGGTCAGACAGGCAACTCTATATCTATCAATCAAAACATAGATAGGAATTAGGGTAATGACATTCAGTATATGTAGCCTCACTGAAGGAAGACAGTGGTATAATTAAATGTCACAATGGAAATCTCTTTAAGTAATTTGATTTTAAAGAAGCTAGCCTTTTTGTACCCAGAGCTTTTGTCATTGCTGGTTAAACTTTTGTTTGACCTCCGTCAAATTAGCTAAGGGAGGTGACCTTTGTTGGTTTAATGTCATGAGCTAGTCAGCTACCTAATGTCACCTGTGTGAAACGTATTGTACTCTTTTGCGCAGAGTCCATTATTTGTTTTGAACATAGTTATAGTAGCTTTTAATTATTTGTTGTTTTTGAGCTCCAACTCAACAAATAAAAACAATCTATCATTGTCATACTGCCTGCCTGTTTTGAGTACACATAGATTTATACAAAAAAAAGCGAAGCACGTGGACTTCATCGAGCTAATTCACTTCATCAGATCCCTGACCACATTACTTTGTTTCTTTTGTCCCTTCATGTGTATGAGAATTTTGTTAAATTTCTGTCAGAACAGCATACTTTTAAATACCATTTTAAAGGTCAGTGGGGTCTTGGACTAACACAGTGGCATTTCTTTTATGGTGCTTACAGTTAACCTTGAATTTAAAGCTAACCAGAATAATTGAGCTGAATGAAATTGTGTTTAAATTCTCTCCCTGACACAATACATTACGTTGTTGGATAGCATACCCATTTTGCTTATTTATTTAGCACAATGGTGCACTAGTTGGGGCCTATTTAAGTGAAGTGTTCTGTCATCTTCAGGTGATGCAAGAGGGATCATCAGAAGCCCTTAACAAGCTCTATGACACAGCCGTTGATAAGTTGGAGGGTGTGAAGAGAGACTATGAAGCCCTGAGGAAGCGTTACAATGAGAATACTGCCAGTCACAATGCAGACCTGAGTCGTTTGGACCAGGCCGAGGAGGAGAACCACCGGCTGCAGAAGAAGCTGGATATTTTGCTGAAACAGAGAGATGCTGCCATCCACTATCAGCAGCATTGTTCCTCTTCTTTCAGAGGGTAATTCTGGAAAATCTAACAAAAAAGCTTTCAGATAAGAAACATTGCATACAAATTCAGCTGATATACAAAAATTAAATCAATTAAAATAAAATAAAGATAGATAACATTTTTAATGATGCCATTGTACAGAAGATTACACTACACAGGACCAATTTTAGTGCTAAATTCATGTCTGCACAGCTCTTAAAACGTGCTATTTCTTTTCAGATTGGATGGTGCATGTATTCCTGTTTTAGTAATCTTTTATAAAGCTGATCATTTCAAATGAGAACAGACAATATTCATCTGCAAATGGTTTAAACATATGAAAGCTGTTACATCCTTATCTGGTGCAGGTTCGACACTATGCAGCAGGAACTATCCAAAGCCGCATCTCAGAATAAGGAGCTACAGCGAGAAATGGAGCGGCTCCATTCAGAGACGACACGACTTAAGACTCAGCAGCTCAGGGCCGCCAAGGACAGCGAGAAGTACAAAGAAGAGCGGGACTCTGTGATCAGCGAATACCGCTTGATAATGAGCGAGCGGGACCAGGTAATCAAAGAAGTGGACCGTCTTCAGACAGGGCTGGAGCTAGCAGAAGCAAAGCTCAAGAACAACACCTCCGAGAGGCGAGTGGCCAATGAGGAGCTGGAAGCTCTCAGACAGGTAATGCCTGAAATGCGAAATGTTGTCCCATGCTGAGAATTAGAATACTTAGTAGTTGTGAATGAAAAGAGAAAGAAAAGTAAAGAAATGTTCAGAGAGCTGGGAGTGTTTCTGTAAATATCCACTGGTGATGTTTTTTGTGACATGGAGGAACTGGCCTCAGCGCTGGTGGACAGGGACCGATCAATCTGTGAGAAGAATGAGCTCCTGGAGAAATACTGCCACGAAGTGAAGGACAAAGCTGAGGCCCAAAAAGAGCTGAGCCAGGCCTGTAAGGACATTGAGACAGTGCGTGAGGAAAGGGATGTGGCCCGAAAGGAGAGGACAGAGGCCATCATCCAGAGGGACCAGCTGCTGCGGGAGTATTACCAGGCCAGACAGGTAGCCAGACAGCCAGAGGGTGATTTATCAGTTGAAATGGCAGGGTTGATTTACTCCTCTGACAATGATCACTTCATCTCATCTAATGTAGCAGTAGTAGTCTTTTTCATCTGCTTGGTGGTTGCACACATTGATCTTGTTGACAAATGTGTGCCTTTTCGTTCACTCTGTTTTCAGCAATTTTAAGATTTATTACAAGTAAGAGATTTCTCTAGAATTACATTAACAAGCATCTCCTTGACTCTGAAGAGCAAAAGAATTCTGCATTGCGTCAGAAGTGAATAGTTCACTTGAGTCTATTGGAATGATTTTACCATTAGACTTTATTGATGAAGTAATACACTAAAAAGTCTTTAATGTGCGTTTGTTTAGAATGAGACAGTCTGATCATGTGGTCACACAGATTCAGGCTCTTTGCATTCATTCTACAGTTGACCCACATCATACCAAACTGCATAAACCAATCTTACTGTTTGCGCATCACAAGAAGATGCTGCGTCTCTGTTTACAGTTTTTCTATTTGTGGTATTTATGAAATCATTTATGCTGAGGCTTTAATTTGGAAAATCTCAAATGAAATCCAGTAAACTCTTGAAACTGGAATTATAGCAGGACTTTTTTGCTGACTAACTTTCATCATCATTTAAGGCAAATACAAACTAGTTTAAAGGTTTAACAAACACTGAAACAGCTGCTCACGAAAACATGTTAAGATTTTTCATGTGTGCAAAATTTGTGTTGGAGTTGTAGAAGAACAAATCACAGGATTGTATTAGTTTGTAGCTGCCTTTTGAAATTCTTATTTGTAGAAACATTTCAAAACATCTGTCTTACTGTTGGACTATATGTAACCTTAAATGTTTCAAAAGTTTAAAGTACTGAAGTTGTATTTTTGAAAAGTCAAATTATTGACAAACTAAAACCACCTAGCATTGTTTCTTAGCATTTCTCTGGGTTTTCCAGAAACAAGACTCTGCCACTCTGGACATGGAGAGAGCCAACAAAGAGATTGAGATGCTAAGGAAGCAGTACGAGGCCATTTCTCAGGAGCTGAAAGAAGCTCTGCAAGAAGCAGAGGTGGCCAAGTGTCGACGGGATTGGGCCTTTCAGGAGAGAGACAAGATTGTGGCAGAGAGGGAGAGCATACGGTAAGGAATCTGTTTAACAAATACCTCTCTTTATTTTGTGGCATTGTCCTGCATCTGCTATGTATATCGCTGCAGAGATTTGCACAAGAATTTCTGTGATACATGATACGACTGTGTGCATCTTTCAGTACGCTGTGTGATAACCTAAGACGAGAAAGGGACAGAGCTGTGAGTGATTTGGCAGATGCTCTGAGAAATCTCGATGACACGAGGAAGCAGAAGAACGATGCTGCAAGGGAACTCAAAGAACTAAAGTGCGTCTCTCTTCTGTGTTTTTTATCTTGTCTCTTGTACGATATGCATTACTCTCAGCTCTATTTTAGGGCTAAAACTTAAATGTTATTTATTCATAAAGTTCCATTTGGTTGAGTGTTCCCCTTGTTTGGGGGATATTTTATGCCCCCTAGTGGTGGATTTCTGTCATTGAAATTGTAAAATTCAGTTGTTTCCACTAAATCCTTTTGAGGAATGAATTTTTTTGTATTTCTTACAGAGAAAAGTTGGATGACCAGTTGGAGAAGGAAGCAAGATATCATCAGCTAATGGCTCACAGCTCACATGATTCAGCCATAGATACAGATTCAATGGAATGGGAGACAGAAGTTGTCGAACTGGAGAAGCACAGAGTAAGAGCTACTTGTTTATGTTCAAATGTAAAGTGTCTTCATATTTGGACAGTTGAGATATTTTTCATGTTCATCTGTTTTCAGGATATGGATTTAAAAGCACTTGGGTTTGATATTGCTGAAGGAGTAAATGATCCATATTTCCCAGGAGATTGTGGCATTGTTGTATCGAAGGTGGATAAAGGAAGTATTGCAGAGGGAAGATTAAGGTAAAGGCTGATTTTGTGATGTATCTGCATTATTTGATTCCTGAGTTTTTGTTCAGACACAAAAGAATATTCATGAAAATTCTCTCAATGAACTTTTGGTTTGGACACAGAAATTTTACACAGAATTTAAGATTGTGTTACATTATTTCATTTAGATGGCTTTTGCTCCGTTTGTAAAAAAAAACAAAACTACTTATTCCCTGTTTAGGGTGAATGATTGGTTGTTGAAAATTAATGATGTGGACCTGACCAATAAGGACAGGAAGCAAGTGATCAAAGCTGTGATGAGCAGGGAGGGTGTGATCAATATGGTGGTTCGAAGAAGGAAGTCTCTGGGAGGAAGATTTGTTACCTCAATCCAGATTAACTTGTCAGGAAACAAAGGTGAGATTCAGCTTCTATTTCAGAAATAAATTCAACTTACTAAATTATTTCCACTGACATTATGAGTCATATTATTCCTGTTAAAAATATTGCTGAAAAGACTAATACCAAGACTTTCTCATTTATAGTTAATCATATTAGGCTTTTTCCCTCTTTAAATGAACTGAATTATGAGTTCTGCTATTTCTTCCCAATTTCTCAGACAGTGGGATTGGTTTGGAAAGCGGAGTGTTTGTTGCCACACTTGCTTCAGGAAGTCCAGCTGCCAGAGACTGTAATCTTACAATTGGTGACCGACTATTAGCTGTGAGTATGCTATCAAAAAGCTGTAGTTGTACAACAAGAGCAGTTTGAGTGCAGAGACGCATATACTGGCCTTTTCACAGGCTTGTAGTGCCCTCTAATGACCACAAGCATACACTGTGGCATAGCCCCTAACCTGACCTGCCTGTAGTATCATTGGGGAAGTGAATCTTCTTTTTGTTTAATTCATGTAGTTGTATACTCCTTTATTTATTGGCTGTTTGGTGGTGTATAGGGTTTCTTTTTTATGGACACAAATCAATAGAATTATGTATTTTGATGATATTTACCAAGAAGAAGCAAACGAGTTGTAAAAGTTTTTGTGGAAACAGCATGGCACTGTTGGGGCTGGAGGAGGAAATGTCCATTCACTACATATGATTTAGATATTTTGCTGATGTTGACACGTCCCTGCTGACACTTATTAATGACCCATTGAATTCTCACACACATAACTTTTACTCTGAATATCATTTGTCTCCTCCGACACAGATCAATGGAATTGAACTTGACAACAAGTCGCTGTCTGAGTGTGAGTCTCTGCTGAGGAATCACAGTAACTCTCTCAGCATATCCCTCATGAAGGTGAATACATCAGACCTACAATGTCAACAACACAATATAGTATCTGAAGTCACTATTTCTGTTGAATTAGTCTGTGTGACACTGCTAATGCAGTCAATACATTCACGTAATAAAACAAATACTGGTCAGCTAAAGCTATTTCTGGACAAAAAGTATTCTGTTGGAAACTTAGGATGTGCAAAACAATCCCCTATTTACTAATTTATTTTTGTTTCTGAATAATAACGATGAAATATTTATTTCTGCCTCCTTACTTTACAGTACCTCCCACAGAGCTGTTCTGGACACAATTTATTTGAAACTTTGAGAGACTCAGAAAAGAGCCTGCGGCTTCAGTCCAGTGAGATCCATACCAGGAACTGCAGAAGCTCGAAGCTCAACTGCTCCACTCAAACTGATGTTTGCAGCTGCACCTCGGGCAGCAGAGAGGAGGGAATATGCAAGGATTCATCTCACTCTCTGGAAAACAGCAGCAACAGTGCTCATTCCCACCAAAAAACCTTTTCTCACAGCTCCCAGCACTCGCGCTCTGTTTCCACTTCGCACAGTCCCTCAGAGCCCCACCCAGAGTTCTGCTACCGGAGACAGGATCTTCACCAATGTCCCCTTACCTTTACCCCTGTTCTGTCTGACTTCAGCTCGCCTCAATCCACTGTGGACAGAGTGCAGAGCTCCCCAGTGAAGCCTGGTGGAGGGACATGGCCTAAAGTGATTGCAGGAGTCTCTGTATCCGAGTGCACTCAGCTGTCTATCTATAAAAAGCCCAAACAAAGGAAGTCCATCTTTGATGTGAGTGCTTTCAGGAGGCCTGAGACACCACCTAAACTGGACTACATGTCTCTGTCTCAGATGTCTAAACACTCGCCACAGAGCTCAGTGTCTGAATCTGCTCAGACACCTCCCACCCCACCAGCCAGGAGTGACTCTTTTAGGTTTAAGCATCGGCAACAGAACAGCTCTGCGTCCGACTCCACTATCACCACCAGCACTCCACCAGCCTCTCCGGCCCAAGCTACCTGCCATGGGGATGAGGGAGACATGGGGGAAAAGGTCTATCATGCTGATCCCTCTTCGGGAAAGACTGAGAGCAACCTCAAAAAGCCTACTGAGAAGGAGGGATATCGACACAGGACAGAAGCGCAGGAAAAGAAGAGGTACCGGCCGAAATCAGCTCCAGCACTGCGGCGAAACGTGACTCCGTTACACATCCCTGTTCCCACGCAGGTAACCTAAACACGGTCTTTTAATGATCATGCTTTCTTAATGGCTCATGTTTTGAGTTAGTTCTCTACTTTTAAACTCCGTGTGAGTCTTACTAGTGAAACTACCTGCCTCTGAACCAGTGAGCAGTGCTCTAGATTAATTCTAAGGAAGCAAACCTGATCAAATTTTGTTGCTTTTTGATTGCCTCTTACAGTCACAAAATTTCTCGAATGATGAAGACTCCCCAGAACCTGTGGACCTTTTACGGTTCTCTCCTTTGAGAATTAACCGCTACAGCATGCCATTTACACCTCCAAGCTACAGTAGCATCGCAGCACGTAAGTCCTCCAAACATCTTCATTTGTTGTGTTTGCCTTCAATTAAAAGTTGCATAAGCTATTTTAGAATTTTGTTTTAAGTATTGCACTATATATTTTTTCCAGATCCACGGCAGAGAGGTTTGGCCCCATGTCCTGCTGTGACAGCTGTCATGAGGAACCCCATCTACACAGCTTGGAGTCATGAGGTCCAGACAAACAACAGTCCTCCAGCTCTTAGTCCAGGCATCCCCTCACATTCAAGGTGTTTTTCCACTGTATTTATCAATGGATTCAGTTAATTTTTCTTCATTCACACTAACAGGCCTATATATTGTAAATTTTTTCTCTGTTTATGTGGGGAAAACCAGTAGTATTAGGCCATTAGAATACTGTTTCATTTATGAGACAGGCTTTAATCTGTTTTGCTGCTTGTACAAATCGACAGTGTGCACCCTGACCCAGATCTCATGAACAGATGGCATCTAGCAGATTCTGTCTTGCCCTGTGTTGAGAGGACTTACTTAGGCCTTTCTCCACTTTTAGTCCTCAGCATCAAGGTTGCTTCAGTCTGGACCTCAGCCACAAGCGCAATGGAGACTTGACTGAGAAAAAGTGCAGCCAGCCACCACACAGCACCAACTCGTTGCCCTCAGGAGCAAGGCTGAGTATGTATAGTGTCCTAGTTTTGGATCGATCATAACTTGTTAAGAATCTGATTGCAGCAGTCTGTTGTATAGTATACATTTCAAATGATACATTCATGTTTATTTATACCCTAACTTCCCACTAATTTTACAAATCAAAAAGATACTATTGTATCTGTGAACAAAGCACTTATGGAAATTATTTTGAGTCTTAAGGGAGCTGCACAAAATCCATTTAATTGTGTACTTATTTCATGAGGGATGGTTGATACTATCCTATAAAATTCCAGATGGCTGGACTCTCGTGAAGCTAAGTGATTTAGAAAGGTTTTTTACACAGATGAATATCCTGTTTCTTGTCCTTAGGTTCCCCTCGTACCCGACAGTTTAGGGCAGAACGCATTAAGATCCCTCCAACCCGTTACTCTCGCTCAACTGGATCTGACAAAGGTACAGTTCAATGCAGAAGCTATATCACCCCAGTGAATGTTCTAGCTGTAAACAAGATGACAATTTGTCTCTGCCATTCTAGGCTCTCTGTCACAGTCAGAATGTAGTAGCCCGACGCCTCCAATGTCCCCAGTCAACCTGGACACATCGTCTTTCTCCAGCAGCCAGTCGCAATGCTCTATTTCCACCCATCCCAGGATATCAGTCAGCCCTGCTTCAGCCGGCGACAGGCGGCGGGATGGGTAAGCCAAACCCTCGTCTGCATCTCTTATACCCCCATCATTCAGCAGAGCGTGACATGTTTTCCACCATTTGTCTGTACCTCTGTCTGGTGCAGTGTGATGAAGTGCTTGGAACACAGTACGCAAATGTGTCAGCCATCATCTCATACTGTTAAAAAGTCGTCTTTAATTTCATCCCCACGTCCGTCTTCTGCGCTTCTGATTCTTGTAACTTGAAATCTTCCTCTATAGTTTCAGGGGTTCATTTTGTCTCTTTCCTCTTTCCGTCTGCTCCTCAGATCTGTCTCTTACTACACTTCTGTTAGACGCCCACAGGCGGTAAAGCCTAAATTCCTCTCTATGAGAAGTCTGAGGTTTGTCGATTACTTGTAGCACATACTGTACATTGTTTGCACTGCCTGCAGGACTTTTAGAGCTTTCTTAAGATACTCTTTCTGTATGGTTGGAATATATGAATCATATATGTCTCCCTATTTTGCAGCACTAGTGCAAGTTTTTAAAAAGATGAATAACAAGTAATAGATTTATATCCTGTCATGTTGTTATCTTGGATTTCTTTGCTGGTAATCTATTAAAGTTGCTGTAATATTGTTTAAGCAATTTCAGCTACAAAATTGTCGGATGTAAGTCTAAGTACGGATTGTAAAACTCATTTAGTTTTGTTGCACTGAAATTTGATTACAGCTATTAGCCCGCTGATGATGGATGTGAGAAGTGTAGGAAAACAGAAAGAAAAAGAATGACAAGAGTGCTGTTTCTTTCAAATGTGTCACTGTGTTACTAAGCACTAAAAAACTATAACAAACACATGGATGACAGTAAGTCACCAAGAAGCCATGACAACAAACTATTGCACATAAATGCAAAAACAAAACCTAACATTCAAGGATATTGTGGAAGAATCTGTAGTGAATTTGGTTTTGGCTAATCATTGTATCTTCCAGCAGCACAAAAAGCTGAAGCTAGGACTACGTATTATTTTCCTGGATGATTGAAATAAGAATTGTATTTCCTTTTTTCCTCAGAAATCTTAATGATTGTTTATTGCGTTGAAGCACACATTTGCACATAAGTTTTGCATGCTGTATCCTACCAGTAGTCTTTTTAAACAGATTAAAAAACGTTACATGTAATTAATGCTTTTTTCCCCCTGTAGGCCATACTTAGGGGAGCCACGCAATGTAACAGTGCAAAAAGGAGCAGAACCACTGGGGATTTCTATAGTGAGTGGAGAGAATGGTGGCGTATTTGTATCTAAAGTGACAGCAGGAAGTATCGCTCATCAAGCTCGCTTAGAGTATGGAGACCAACTGCTAGAGGTGAGACAGCCACCACCCTTAGCTACACATGAAGGGTCTTCACTTCTTTCCATTTCTAATTGACCACTACCACCTACAGTTTAACGGAATCAATCTACGCAACGCCAACGAGCAGCAGGCACGGCTGGTGATTGGGCAGCAATGTGACACGGTCACCATCCTGGCTCAATATAATCCTCACATGTTTCAGCTGGGGCATCACTCTCATTCAGGGTAAGTGGGATTTGCGCAGAAAACATGACTACAATGACTTATTGTATGAATATGAAGAGGCTTGTCATTCTACATTAAAAAAAATGTGCATGCAGTAAACAGCACTTTGTTAGTGCACAAGAAAAGAACAGACATATGTCCATGTGTTTAAAATGGGGCTGCTGTAGATTCTGTTCTGATATATGACAACAGAGGACAAAAATAAATAGACTTTTTGAAGCGATTGTCTTTTTAAGGTTAAAAGTACGTCTTAAATGAGTTTTGATGCTGTACTCTTCAGCTCTCGGATGGAGTCCATTAGCAACCAGCCAACACCCCAAGACAGCAGAGCTACTACCCCCGATAATCACTCTGCTGTTGATACTCTGAGTGAGCAGGGCGAGGGCACCATGACACCTCCATCTAAACAGACAACTCCTGCCAACAGTCCTCACAACTCCTTCAGGTGGTAGCTTATGTCTGCTCTTGAATCTAGTATTCTGTTCTATATTGTGATTTAGTTTGGACCATCTTCTTTCCTTTTGATATGGATCTGTTTTGTATCAGTGAAGCAAATACGAATAATAACTAAGAATAAAAATAGCCATTTATTTGAAGTTTGTGTAGTTTGTGAAGATTGAGAAATTCAAATCCTGTTTTCCCTCCAGGCATCCAAGCTCATTTATGCACCGGGCTGCAGAACCTCGGCTGGTGAGGCTAAAGAGGGTTCATGCAGAACTGGGAGTTCAAATCTGTGGGGGAAACCTTTATGGGATCTTTGTGGAGACCCTAGATGATGAGAGCCCTGCTAAAAGTCCTGATGGCTTGCTTCCTGGAGACCTGATACTTGAGGTATGTACATATGCATTTTTAGTGCGTCGTTTGATTTCCTTGGTTCCTGAATATGATGTCGTGTTCTGCTTTCAAAGGAGCGCAGTGTCCCTTTGTCACTTGAATAATTGTTTTCATTCAGTATAACGGCATCAGCATGAAGAATAAAACAAAGGAAGATGCTTACCTGGAAATGTTGAAACCAGCTGAAACAATCACATTCAAGGTTCAGAACTGCGTGGACGGCCTTGATGACATCAAAGATGCTCCCGGAGATGGGTTTTTCATAAGGTGCGCTAAGTTTTATGTTCAACTACTAAAGTAGAGAAAAGGCAGAGAAGCTTGCAACACCAGCTTTTGTTTTAATGAATTCACCAGAACATGCAAAACCAAAAAATATATAAATGTAAGATCCACCATAATATTTAAACTGGAGCCTTTTTGAATACTTGATTGGCTTAGTGATCTTTTAAACACCTGATGATGTTTAGCAAACAGCCTCTGTGGTTCCCCAAAGATTAATGAATGTATTTATGTAGCCACTGATATCTTCCGTCCTCTCCTAGAGCACTTTATGAGCGGGTGGCAGAAGGCGAGCAGGAACTGAGCTTTAAGAAAGATGACATTGTGTATGTTGAAGACACGCTGCCAAATGGTAATTTTGGCTTCTGGATGGCCTGGCAGCTGGATGAGAATGCTCAGAGGCTACAGAAGGGGCAGATTCCAAGTAAATATATGTAAGTCCAGCCTATGTTAACTCTACTTTTACTTTTGCAGCTATTGGTTGAGCTGGTCATTGCAAAGTTAAATCATTTTCAGTTTTCTGATTTTAAAGTTTAAACATTCAGTGTTAATAAATGGGAGTGTGGTTGTGATTGTTTTACTCAACGGTAGCTTGCTGATATTTCTTCATTAGGATGGACCAGGAGTTCTACAAAAGACATGGCATGGCAGATGCAAAAGATGATAACGGCACCAGCAAGACTCTGTCTGCTGCTGCCCGGAGGTCATTCTTCCGTCGCCGGTTGAAGCACAAACGTAGTGGCTCTAAAGATGGGAAGGACCTTGTGGCTCTGGATGCCATAAGCACAGATTCGCTGCCTATCACGGAGGGTGAGAGATCCTCTGTTTAGACTGCATGGTCATAAATGCAAAACCTGAATGACCATCATGACAGTTTAACATAACTTTTTCTGGAGACACTGAAAGACTATGTCAGATTTGCAGTGTGACAATGATTCCAGCTCATATACCATCCCAGAATTAGTTCAAGATTGACAGATCGATAATTGATTATTAATTGGAGCCTTTTGTCTGACTTGTGTCTTTCCTGCTCAGATGGAGTGAGCCTGATGTACCAGCGTGTTCAAAAGGTGGACTGCTCATCCCCCAGACCAGTGCTAATTTTGGGACCTTTAGTAGAGGCCAGTAAAGACATGCTGGTGAAGGAGGCTCCTACCAAGTTCTGTCGTTGTCTGCCGGGTGAGTCTGTTCAAACAAGCCATCAGGTTTATGTTTCTTCAGTTAAACAGGACAGAGACTTTAACTGAATGAGAAAGTAACTGTAGAGAAACAAGTCTTAAGAGTATATGTTTTCTTTTTTAATTTTATGTATTTGATTTTAGAAATCATGAAGGCATCCCAGCAGGCAATAGAGAGGGGAGTTAAGGATTGTGTTTTCATTGATTACAAACGGAGGAGCGGCCATTTTGATGTGACAACTGTTGCGTCAATAAAAGAGATCACAGAGAAGGTAAATCAATATGTACGGTACTGTACTTCATGCTGCCAATCCTTTGAATAAGAGTAGCTGTTTTGTCTTATGATTGCGTTAATTATACACAACTGTGTGTTAACAGCAATAGACTTGATCTATATTTAAATGAATGTATTATTCCGAGTTAGTGCTCCATTTGTAATGTAAATAAACTCTCAAGGTAATCCAAGGGACCATTGAGCTTTCTTTTGGTATAAATTCAGTCTGCGTGAAATACTGTGTCTCCATACCTTCATGTTCAGCATAAAATGATTTTAGAACAGCGTTTTGACTTGAACCATCTCCCTTTTCCCATGCGGTTCTTTGCTGT
This sequence comes from Menidia beryllina, assembly GCA_013363375.1. Lineage (NCBI taxonomy): Eukaryota > Metazoa > Chordata > Actinopteri > Atheriniformes > Atherinopsidae > Menidia > Menidia beryllina. The sequence goes on from JABUIW010000056.1 coordinate 3,507,633, forward strand.
CATGCTCTCTTAGGACTGTCACTGTTTACTTGACATCGCTCCTCACGCCATCGAGCGTCTGCACAGCGTTCACATCTACCCTATTGTCATATTCATCCGTTACAAAAATGCCAAGCAGATAAAGTGAGTATCCCTAAACCTCTTGAATTAGTTTTTTTTTTTTTGTTGGGGGGGGGGGGGGGGGGATTTTTGTTTCTTGTCTGAAATATGTCAGTTTTCTGTTGTTGTTGCTACCGACCCACGTACATCTGGAATGTCGGAGCTTTACTCTGCTTCTAATTTAATTATTGTGACATTAGATTTTAATGAAAGATGTTTTGATAAAGAAAACAGCTATAACAGCTCCCTAACCGGTCACTATTATTCTCTTAATTTTTCTTTTTCTGAAGACAACTGGAAGGTGACACCTGAAGGAATCTTGCTGCCTTTATAATCACACTCACCATGTTATGCAAGTTAACCTGATTGATGAATCATTTGTTCAGAGACCATAGCCTGCTCTCTTCCACCACCTGGCAGGGATTTGATCGGCTGATGGGATGTTTTAAAGATGCCTCTGCTTTTTCATTTGTAATTGCATGGGAAGATTTAATCTGCTGAACCCTCAGCGTGGTATTTTTAAACACAAGTGCATAAATACGCACACAAATGAGGACATGCTCAGGTCTGGCAGGAACAGGCTTTTCCCGTCCACACACACATAAACACACACCCACAAATCCACGAAACAGTGCAGCAGACAACATGGCAGAGACCGATTCCAGCTAAGCCTTCACTGTCATTAGCTGAGTGCCAGCTGTCCTGGGAGGGGCTGTCAGAGCCTGTGGCGTGGATGGCCAAAATACTCACAGCAGCATGACCCCACCTACAGCGGCATACACAAACACACCGCCCAATGTCTGTCCTCAGGGGTGGCTGACGGGAGCTGGAGGTTTTCTATAGGTTTGGATCCTCTGGGGATCACCAGCAGACTCCCCTGGTTGCACACTGAGCGTAGACCACAGGCTCCCTATGGACCAAAACGACTGGAAGTCACTTGACTTTTGACTGTCTAGATATAAAGTGACTTGATAGCCTGGATACAATTACATTTTGAGATTTCACTGCAGCCTGTGGTCGGACTTGGCAACAGAGCATCCACACAGTGTGTACTGGGATATACATGGATGATTTCCTGAAAATAGATTGGAAAAAAGTGCCTTTTCAATCAAAGAAACCACAGGAAACTGTTTTCAGAATGCTAATGTGATGTGAAAATCAAAGGAATGTTGTTGTGGAATGATCGATAGATTTTATTTTTTGTGTGTCTTTTTGACTGTTAATGTGCCTCTTGATAAATTTTTGTAATGTATACTGATGTTGTCTCCTCCATAGAGAGCAGAAAGACCCTTTGTACCTGCGGGATAAACTCTCACAGAAACATTCCAAGGAGCAGTTTGAGGTGGCACAGAAAGTAGAGCAGGACTACAGTCGCTTCTTCACAGGTTGGTTGAAATAGCTTATCATTTTCCAGCTGTCATTGGGCAAGAGGCTGATAGGCTACACCCCGGAAAGGTCACTAGTCCATCACAGAGGCGAAGAACCATACACACCCACAGTCACTCCGACAGGCAATTTGGGAATGATCAATTATGTGAACATGCATGTTTTTCAGTGGGAGGAAGCTTAAGTAACCGGAAAGAACACACATACACAGGGCGAAGTCCACACAAAGATTTGAGACGAAAACCTTTTGGCTGTGAGGTGATTGCGCTAACCACCATGAAAAATTAAAAAGCTCCTCAGCTGATCGCAAAAACCAAGTGTGATGCTTGGTGAACATTATCTCACCATTATTATTTTTTAAGATTAGTCTGTTTTTCTCTATATAATCTATAATATATAAAGTTATCTGAGGTTTGTGAAGCACATTGTCTTTGTGCTCTTCCTCTGACTCCAGTTAAGGTTTTGGAATTTGGGGCAGCAGACAGACTTACTCAAACTGTCCAAGTGATTAATGCCCATATAAAAGGAGGAATGGACTCTTTTGCTCTTTGTTGTTCCATTCATCTCTTCATGATGCTCATAGTGATCCAGTCAAACACACACACTCAGACACAATGCTCTCTTTTGCCTAAATGGTACGTTCACATATTGGTTTCTCACCCATACCATAGGAAATGCTGACTCTTGCACCCTTAAACTGGTAAAATCCCATGTGGTCATCCTGGTGTTCAGATTGCCTAGACAGATGGAATTTTCCCCCCAACACAGCTGAAACTCATTGGACCATTTGATTGGGAAACGGCTTCCAATAACACCAATTATTATCTAATCAGAAAAAACAGCAAACGCAGCAAAACTTGTTAATTTTGTGTAGTTAATCAAAATTAGAAGGAAATGCAATTAATACAGTTAATCATAGAACATCCATCCATCCATCCATTATTCTTACAGCTTATTCCCTAATGGTGTCATGGGCGGGAACTGAAGCCTATCCCAGTGGTCAGTGGCCGAAAGGCGGGTACACCCAGTCCAAAATCATAGAACATAAAAAATTTACTTCTCAGTTGAGATGAATTATCAGCTGGTTTTCTTTTTTTGTGATGCTGATCTGTGTAGGCATTTCTAAGTTTGTGAGGCTCCCTGTTCATTTACCTCTCCTTATGCAAACGTTCCTCCCCACCCTCACTGTCTTGCAGGCGTTGTCCAAGGAGGCAGCGTCTCCTACATTTGCACTCAGATCATGACCATCGTGGAGCAGGAACAGAACAAAGTCCTGTGGATTCCAGATGGAGCACCATAGAACCTGTCACCACATGCCACTCGCGCACAGGCTTTCTCTGAATGATGGTAGACACAATGAAATTGGTACACAGTCAAAACTTCCACTACTGTTTCACTTGCAGTAATATCAGCACTGATGATGATCATGCAGTGTTCCCACTACATTAGTGACAAACTGTACTATACATAGATTTGTTTACACTAGTATTTGATACTTGAATATTTTACTCTCCCTTATATCCAGTAGCACTCCTTTTAATTCTTCACCTCATGAATATGTCGGACCAGAGCAAACAGAAACCCTTATTCTTTGAATGAAGATGAAATGGACCCCTCCTCTTCTATTTATTTTTATTTTCCCACCTATTAATTTATCCAATCAAATGAAAGCTATTGCATATGAACCTCCTGATATACAGATGTAGTTGTTAGATGATAGGAAGGATATTTCCCAATTAACGTCCTTATTTATATAGGAGATATTTACTCCCTTCACATTATGTTGCTGTCTTTGTTTTATTGTCTGAAGTCATCTTTTTAATATACGTTCTCAAACAAAATATAGTGCCAAGATAAGTTAACATCATAACTTTGATTAGAAATCATGCAGTAGGGTTACATGTGTTTCACTGGGACTGCCAACTCGGCTCCTCTTTGTCAGATGGATCTGTAAGAAGGGATGTTTTTATTTCTGGCTCCTGGTTGTCTGCTATTGAAACACTTTCTATCGAATACCTCTTGATACACGCTGACACATTTCATCAGTTCTTCACCAAATAAAATCGAATGTTTCTCATTAATATTAAAAACAAAGTACAGTTAATACATTGTTTGTTGCTGTGATTTTTCTTTGAAAATAGTTTATATTCACTCGAAGCATAAGTAGAATTCCCACCTAAAACTGAGGTTGGACTTGTTTCAACGGTCAAGTCACTATTTGTCCAAGAGGGGGAGCAATTCACCACTGTAGGCGAGCAAGTCAGGAAAATGTTTTATGATGAGCATTAATGTCGTTCTCCATTCTGTCCATTCAGAAATCATTATCACTACTCTATTAAACATATTTTACTGTAACCATAAGCCAAAGATTTAACTGTCAGAGCTTATGTTACAGACTGCGATCTGAATTTAAATGTGGATCTGCTTTCAGAGGACTTTTCTCATGCCACATGTCACAATAATACAAACCTAAATGTGTGTACAGTTGAAACGACTGTGGTGCTCATGTGAATATTCTCCTCTTTTCGTTAAGAATGAGGCAAACACGTTTTAATAGTTTGCTTGGGATATATTTAACTATTAGAAATGATTTGATTACACCAGCATAAGAGCATAGAGGGGGGATGAAAACTGATAATGGGTGTGTGTCCGCAGAACTTTTCGAGGGTGGCTGCCCAAAGTTAATCATAAAGCATTGATAAATCGTTTCCTATAAATAACCAGAAGAATCTACGTCTGCGTTTAATGGCTCCTCCCCCGCTACCTGTAAATCTGCGGTGCCATCCTCCAACAAATGGAAATGACAAGCGACCGCGGGCGAGAGCGACAATAATCAAGCAGCGATATTTCTTTTTGCGTATTTCTATGCTGGACGTTTACAGTAGTGTTGCGGGCTGAACATTTTGAGGAGCGTATTCAACAGTGTGCTGCGCGAAAGCGGACCTGCTGGAGGCTGCGCCGTCCAACAAGGTGGAGAGAGTGGATCCGTGCCTGGGGGGGACAACACGTCTCTCTAATTGCAACATAATAAGATTCAATCACCGTTCCACCTGCCTGGATTTCAAGAAAAAGCTCGCATTTAAACGAGGCTGGATGTCATTTTTACGCGCAGATCAGACGGATGACGCGCAGTTCCTGACGCGAACGCGCATCGTGAGGCGCCACACCGATAGCGTGGTTTAAGAAAAAATAAGTTTGTATTATTTCTCGTGTGCGTAATCTCAAGGCAACTTTGCCGTCCTTTCCCCGTTGTGAAGCCGCATGAGCCGGCGGAGGAGCGCAAAGTGGCTGTTTGACCATGCGTGAGCCGACGGGGCATCAGAGGGCGCTGGCTGGAGCTCTCCAACGCGCCTGAATCCCGGCTGAGGTGGTTGTTTGCTTTGAGGGGGGGCTGGCGGCTGACCAGAAATCGATAATGCCGAAAAACAGAGAGAACATGAAGCCGGACCAGCCAATCCCACTCCCCAAAAATGTGTTCATCCAGCTGTCCCTGGATGTGCCCTGTGACAGTGAGAACCAGCGGATGTGGTGGGCTTTCCTCGCCTCCTCCATGGTCACTTTCTTTGGTGGTCTCTTCATAATCCTCCTGTGGAGAACTCTCAAATATCTATGGACTGTGTGCTGCCACTGTAAAGCCAAAAAGAAGGTACGTCCTCTGAAGCACAGCTCTCCAGTGAAATGTATCACTGGGCTTTATTGTTTGACAGCCAGTGCGTGACAACAGCGTGTCCGGCCAGTTTGATTTAGGAAATGGGCTTGTAATTAAATCAGTGCTGAGGCCTCATCTACAGAGAACAGAGTGCCCAACTCTGAATATGAACTCGGCTCTTCTCAGCTTAACGTGACGCGTCTATAGTCAAGTCAATATCAAGCTGGAACAATGCTGCTCTCGAGCCTCTCCCGAGTTAGTTTTTTTGGGCAGCTGTTGAAGGGCCACTTTCTGTTTCCCTGATCTGTGAAATGACTTTCTAAAATAGTGAAGGTGAATGAGCTGTTCTAAAGAAAAATAGCATTCTTAGCAGTTTGTCCCTCAATAAATTGAGTTCTGTTCCTTCTGGAGACCTTTTTCAGGACCCTTACAACAGTCATTATGTTTCTCTTTCTAAAAAAATTACAGATAAAACATTAAAAAAATCAATTCAATGCTGAAAAAATGAAAAAAACTGCAGTATTTTTTTATTCTACATGATACATTGAAAAATTCTGGAGTTAAGATTAAACTTGGCTAATGCCATTATCCACAGTCCATGACCCATAACTTTATTTTCTCCTCTTAGCGTGTTGGAGAAGGTGTAAATGCTACTTTACTATGTAAAATCCATTTCCTCCAGCAGTTTTCTTATAGTTTGGTCACAGAAAATGACTACAGCTACTACCCATTTGTTGTCTCACCATTTTTGTTGTGCATTTTTCTGTATTTTTCTTTTAACGAAAAATTGGTCTCCATGTTGTTCTCAAGGCTGAAACAAGCAATGTTATATGTCACACATTCAATTACCAAGCGGCAGTTTCTAATCCTTTCCATTGTTTCCTCAGTAATTTTATTAATTTGATTTACGTATGTTTGATTAATCAACTAAGTCAACACCGTGATTTATACCAGTGGTTGTTATTGCGGTTTTGCTTTAGTGTTAAAAAATTACATTTACGTGTGGATTATCCAGAGTAAAAATGACTTTTTGGGAAGCCATTTTGCTGCCGCTGAATATTTATATCTATATTTATTATATATTATATTATATATTTACTTAGATCATTTGTAAAGTCAAAGTAAAGTCAAATCTCGTTTAAGGTTGTTTCACTGGAGTGAAAATCCTGCAAAGGTCAAGTTAGAATTTGAAACTTTGACAAATTGAGACTAAATTGCAGCCAGGATTGTAATTTTTCTCTGGATAATTTCTTCATTTTTCTGAGGTGCATATTAACTGCTCTCTGACATAAGAAACCTGATAGCTTATGTGTTAGATGTCTAAACCTTTTTTCATAATTGAGGATCTCTTAATAATATTGTGCAGTTGAAGCTAAATCACAAGTTCTTACTCCTTTCTCTGGGCTCCAGAAATGTAGCACTATGTCTGGGAAACAAACATGAAAGACGTGACAAACCCTGCAGGCCGGTACTGGCCCTTTTGACCAAACTGGCTATAAATAACAATTCAGATGGCCTTAATCAGTTATTATTCTGCCAATTTATGGAATATCTAGTCCTGAATCAACCAGAGAGCTGTTAAAATGCCAATCCTGAGATCAATAGTTGTTCAGTATTTGTGAAACAAAGGAGTCAGTAAGTCCTCCAATATCCACAGCAGGAACCAACATGTGTCTGTGTGTGTGCAGACCTGGAACAGAAACACTGCAGAGACTTCTCCGAATGAGGTTGCTCATTTCCAGTTTTCCTGTGTGGAGAAAAAAAGAGAGCAGTCCATCGTGTGTTTCTGTTCTGATTCTGCCAAATGGAGCTGGTGAGCTCCACCAACCTGTTGTGCCACTCTGTGGGAGTCGGCCAGAGACGGGGTGTCCTTTCACTTCCAGTCTCCCCCCTCTCTCTGCCTCCCGCTCCTCTGGTGTTCGTTTCATATCTTCGTCTCGTCTTCTTCTCATCCAAGAATCAACCATCCTCCGAAGAGTCAGGGATGCAGTGTCAGGTGCATACAGTACGTGCCATATGAATCAGTGCTTTTGTTGCTAAGCAACAAGCAAGCCAAAGCTTTCATTAGAAGAGTTATGCAGTTGTCTGGGCTGTGAGAGGTGGCAGGTTGTGTTGGAGGAACACCTCCCTACTCCCCCCCCCCCCCCCACCCCAGTCTGTGCATGTCATTAGCAGCCCAAACATGGAGCTTTCGGGGAATTGTTCAGAGATGGGAGTTGTTAATCCTTTCCTCCTTTTCTGGTTTCCAGCTCGTTTCTCTCGTGTGGGGCGTTAGCTGCCTGCTGCGTCCCATTTGCTCTCTTCTGACAGCTGTTGTGTCAGTGTAACGAACTCTCTACCTTTTGAGAATCAGTTTTCTCAGTCTAACGGTAATCGATATAGCTCGTTATTCTAGGGGCTCTGATAAATGGCTGCTGTGATCAGACCAGGAGGGAGACAGAAATCGCGTACAGCGTAAATGGCATTGTATTCTCAGTGGAAGGATGAGGACCCGTGGCAGCTTGTCAGTCATGTTTCACACTGTGTGTGAGTTTCATTGAAGAACTGCCCTTCTTCACGCAGTGTTAGACTGCTGGAGGTTAGTGAGAACACAACAAAGACCTCACATTCGGAACTAAATTAGGCAGCGGTCATGATGGGACCACTCTGTACCGAGGATGTTAACACACTCCTTAGACACAAGTGCGGAACCCTCAGATGAGCACCCTAATTTTAAATCACACTTGGACTGGCTGTGATGAAATAAGCTGCAAAGGTTCAATCTATTTAACTCAATCTCATTTTAAAAAGAAACACTCCTTTAATGCCAAAATAAGATCTTTAGTTCAAAGTAATTGATCTGAAGAGCTATTGAATGGGTTTCTGTATTGTTTCTTATACCTAATCATAACAAACAAAGCCCCTAAAGGACAGATTTAAAAAAATAATAATTTTGGAGTGGTATAAACACTCCCGAATTATAAAATGAGTTGTGCGTTTAGATGAGAGTGTGTTGTTTTTACTCGTAAAATAACTGTTGGATGCTTTTTTGTTCCTTTTTTTTGCATAAAGGTATTTAAAGAGCACATCCAGTTTGCCCTGTGCACCTTCTGGCTGTGACTCAGTGTTCCTAGGTGTGTATGTAGCATGGGGTGGGGTGTTTTTGCAGGGAGGTGATTGGAGAATCTACATCAAGAGTCGCTCTTGTGCTGTTTTAAGTGCTTTCTGAAATATTGTAATTATGAGATGAGCGCTTGTGATTGAACGGCTTCAGATGTGATTCAGTGAGTTGAAACAGCTGAGTAGCACTTTGCAGTTGTCTCGGTCTTGTGAACTACACGCAGCATGCCAGCAGTTCATGCCAACCAAGAGCGGATATAAAGCCGCATATCACCTTTCAAAGATGTAAGAGTGGCCACATTTTTCCAGCTATGTCACAAAAGTTTTGCATTCTGAGGCAGGGTTTGAAAAAAAGAGAAGATTTCGGTGCCAACTAGAGTTCATCTGACACACAAACGGCATCATCTTTGTGGAAGAGGCACATGAGGGCAGCATGATTAAATGTGTAAATCCTTTGTCCTTTGAAAGAACTCTCCGCCCCTTTGGTTTGTCACTTCTCTTTGTAAAGACAGGGGACATTTTCCCTGCTATGTCTTTTAAATTGACTGTGTAATGACTGAGAGAATTATTAGCAACATGTATTGCATAACATAGACAGCATGGCCCAGCTTGGCTGTGATTGCACCATCTGGGATCCAACGGGTCTCTGATTACCTCCAATAATTCAACATTTAATCTCCACTATAGTCTCCAACCTTTCAGTCAGAGAAGATGCACTTTGATATTCAACACATTGTTTCCTCTCTTTCAGAGATATATGTTCTTTTTTCTCTGGTTTTCAGTATCATATTGGTGAGTAAATTGCAGTTTATGTTTAGTAGCATGCAACAGAAGTCCTAATTTATCCCACAAATTGAACCAAACAGCTGTCTGTGGAGTCAGTTTTCCTTCCTGCTTGGTGACACATTCTTTTTAATATTTATCAAAATTCCAACTCTTTGGCATTGTTTGGAAGAACTTTATTTTTATGTGACGCGGAAGATATCAATTAGAAGCCTGAGATGTTTTGGGAAGCTTTACATCCTCTGAGACGGTCTTTGTTCATTATTAATGTGATTTATATTAATGTCTCTTTAAATAACTGATACATTTTTGGTGAAATAGTGTCTGGAACTACTTGTTACATTCAACTTTAATGCGCTTGCCCTATGAGAAATGAGCCCAAGAATAGGCTCACACCCTTGATCAATGACCTCTGGTGTCTGCAGGACCTGATTTAGTTGAGATGATGAAACCTAAATTTGGAGACGCAGACAACTGATCAAAGTGACTCAGAGGAGAAGGCTTGTAATGACTGCATGGCCTTTTTCTGGTGCCGGTTATAAAAAATGCATCTTACATCTGACGTCTTACATCTTAATTTCCTGTAAATGAAGTGCAGTTTTGAGGTGTAGTTAGTTAAATGAAATGAATAATTCTCGAATAATTCAACAAACACGAAGAATCAAATAGACAAAACTGGGCATTGATTCCTGAAACTGAGCACAGAGGCACCTCTTTTCACCAGTTCTACAAATTTTTACGCATGTGTACAAACCGGATTTTTGATGGATGCAAACATCCTTTAACTTGCATATCAAGGGATAATTTTAATTATTTCTTTAATTCAACCTTCATTTATACAGGTGATCTTGTTGCCATACGTTCTCCTTTCTGAGTCCAGTTTTAATAATACAATTTTAGAAAGAAGTTACAAATTAAAATAATGGCCAATGCAGTACATACAATGTTTAAATGACAAGCAACAAGTCAAAAACACAAGAAAGCACTATAACTAGAGCAAGTTTTCAACCATGCTTACTCTTGATGTTACATTGCTTGAAAATGTGCATCACAGGTCTTAAGAATGCGCTACGTGTGCACATTTTCGGTGCGTTTCAGGTTAGATTCCGGACATGGCAATAGTTTTTGTCTAAACACGGTTTGTGCATCTGGTCGGATCTGCACGCTTTGTAGTTACATCAAAATAAATGGCAAAAAAGCTGGTGCTTCAGTGTTGCTCAGGATCTTCCGGTATGTGACCTTAGGATGAAATATGCCATCACACCCTTTTATAGAATAATTGGACAGTGTCATAAGTTCAAAAATGATTAATCTTTGAACTCCGCTTCCAGTGGTATTAAAAGTATCATAGTTTATGTGTTTTTTGTGTATATTTTTAAACTTGATCATTAAAAAGCCAAGGAAACACAGCATGATGCCAATTAGGCCTACTTAACGGCTATGACTTCCCTCAGCACAGTCTGTGTCACCTAAGTCATTAAAACTGGAAAAGTGCAGAATGCAAAAATCAAGTTTCTGCATCAAGTTGTGTTGGTAAAAGATGATGAACACTGTTTCAAAAATTCAAAGTGCTTTGGAGAGAAAACAAAGAATCATCCTTGATGATTGTATACACATATGAATAGAAGGTTAGCCCGCTCGTAGCAGTAGCATGCTCACATCAACACTTGTACACAACCATCTGCTCAGGTATAAAAAATCTAGATGCTCTTTTGGCTGCTGATGTAGTTGGCTGTCATGCGATTTATCTTCAGAATCATTTAGCATGCTGGATATCGTTCAGGTTTGAATTAAATTGAACTTGTTATAGATTTGAGAAGCTTTGCATTTATTAAGTATTTTTTTATGTACGGAAAGTAAAAGCTTTTTTAAAGGGGAATTTATAACACAGACAGGTTAAACAGAATAAACAAATGAGAGACAAGATAAGTGCACTGAGGTAGATAACTGAAATGCAGCAGTGGATAAAAAGGTTTTCAATCTTGACTTACTACAATTGTGAGTTTCAGCAGCCATGATGCATTGTTGGACTTTGTTCCACAGGTGGGGAACACAAACCCTGGGCGCTGCCTCACCATACAAACAGAAAAATAAACTGGTATATTTCCTTTCTGCCATGTAAGAGATTCTTTATCATAAAATGCACCTGGATTATATTTTAAACGGTCAGAAGTGCAGTTTCTGACTTTCACTTCGTCATTATCAGGGATGTGTCAACGGACCCGATGTAACAACAGCCATAATAATATTAATATGGTTACATGTATCATATTTTTAGCATATACATTTTTTTCTTTCTGAGCCTTCATTTAAATAATGTTGAGAGAGTTCTTGAGGTAACCAGGAAGATGCTGTTTAACCACTGTCAGTTTACCACCGTGAGGTATAACACCTATGTTCTACGCTTCATAACGTAAATACAGCCGCTGCTGTGCGACACAGGACTGCTGGCTGACAAATCAAACACGATGTCTCTGTGATCCAGTCACCCTGATCTCTTCATGGGTATTCAGAAGTGAGATTTGACTTCATTTCTCCTGAGGCTCACTTTCAAAGCCATTCTGATGAGATGATTTTCTTAACATGCATGACTTATTCTATATTTCTATTGTTCGCTTCATGTAAAGTGACAATGCCAATGTTGATGTAGTTTATAGATTGCAATACGCCATGTAATGCAGAGAATTCTACTTGTTGCTTGACATCTCTGAACTGCAATAGAAGGGAATAGTCCTCTCTGGATCTTGTTTGCTGCCGTAGCTCCTGAGTGGACCGGACGTGTTATTATAGTGTTATGGGCAGAGCTCTGGACAGGCTGTAGGAAGTGTAAGAAGGCCTGATGGCCCTCTGCTCATCACTGACTAATGGCTCTGAACATGATTGCATTTTACTGTGCAGCCCTTGGGTGGGTGGAAATCATGTTTACTTGAACATTTGCAAGCGTATACTTTGACACATTTTTGATTATGAGTTGCTGGACTCATCGCTAATTCTGCTTCAGTTTAAATCATTGTTAATCATGGCTGGTAAAAAAGTTAAATGGTGTTGTTTAATAACCCTCTCATACTCCTGGGCTCATATTCTACAATCAGATTTGCACCTCTCTCCAAGAAATTGAAAGGGTGTCCATCTTAAGTGCTTAGTGAATTATGTGAAAACATGACTTAAACCAACAATATTCTAGTTATGTTACAAACTCTTTTAAGAATATCCAAAGCCTGACAGAGCTTTTACCCGCAAAAATAATGTCATCAGGATGAGTAGTTTCTTAATGTTTTTAAGAAATCCCCCCCGAAGAACAAGACCAACGATGTCATAATCCCTGTCTGAGCATTGTCTGAAACCTGGTCTCTGTTTGCCACACTCAGCTTCAGCACCATTGATTTCTGAGGACATAAATCTTTACAACAGCCAACAAAGATGAAGTTTAATTTTTCTGAAAGGGCTTTGCCATTTTCTAAAGCAGTCCAACTCTGCTTGGCAAACATTACTCATACAGAGGAAACAGAGGTGCTCATATTTATAAGTTAGAGGGTGTGGGATCATAATAGAAGACTTGTGATCACTAAAGGAAATATGGTCATTTCTTGCTTTAAAACAATGATAATTTTATAACTTTGAGCCATATAACAAGTTATTTTCTAATCTGAGATCCTAAGAAATACTATACTTTTATTTGATTATTATTTGATTTGATTATTTGATTTTTTCAAATCCAGACTGCAGGCCAACAAATGGGGTTGTTTTTAATCATAATTGTTCTCTCCATATTTGTGTTGCAGCACATATTCATTCACCCCCTTCGTTTAATTCAGTGATGCTACAACCCCTCTAGCCTTATAAAGATTTATGGTGGAGTGGAGGCACAACACATGCTGCATGCCAAAAGTTCTTTGAAACCGGCTGCCCTAATACAGGAACACACCACGGCCCATTCTGCATCTGGAGAACGCACAACACTGAGATGTTGGGCATAAACACTCCAGCAAAAAAAAAAAAGAGATGTGATAGCGCACAGATGCCACACGTGATAATAGTAACCATGTTTCTACCTTTAGCCATCACACATGAAGAGCGTAGTTGTGGGAGCGGCCCCCTGGAGTGAGGTGCTCCGCCTTTGAGGTAGACGAGGATGTCAGAGAGGTGTGTTAGTCTGGTGGCTGTGGGGCTTCAACGGGGAGCGTGGCTAACCTGGGCATCCTGTCTCCATTTCCTGCTCTGTGATTCATACCAGCCCCACCAGACATATGGGAAGACAGGGAGAAAGACGTGCATGCAGGCAGTCCACTCAGTGGAGCAGAAACACCAGGAGCTCAATGGCTGCCATGGATACACTCCTGGAGTCTCTTTGCTGCTCTCTCTGTATGTGTGCTGAATGCAAGCGTGCAAACATGTGCGTGGGTTTATTTAGGAGGCCTTGAGCTCGGCCACTAATATTAGAGCGATGCATTTTATATTTGTGAATTAATATTTTTATGTTGTTTTGCATAGCGTGGTACCAGAAAACATTTTTTATTTTTCAGTAAATTCATATCTGATTTCGGTCATTGGTACTGTTGCCTTATCAACGTTAAGCTGATATTAGCAAAATATTATAGGACCATCTTTATTGTGAACTGGGTCAATTGTGGAGACTAAAGATTATCACTGGAGCATGTTTTATCTTTCTGTTGCGGTTTTATCTCCCAGCTTAATGCTTTGTTTGTACTTTTATAAGCTCTATATGCAGCAGGCAGCCTCTCTGCACCAAAGAACGAATAGGCATGAGCAGAGAGTGAACAAGCAGTGGAGCAGCTGACGATCCACACATATTTCTCAGGTGTTATTGAAGACTGAAATAGAACAAAAATGAGGTTAAATATTGGGCAAGCATTTGTTGGATGTTTGCAAGGAAGTGTGTTTAAAAAAAAAAAAAAAAAATTGCATCATTGACCACAAGCCAGTTGCCTCTCAGCTTGTTGAGCTACACAGCATCCCATGGATCAAAGATTTTTACACGCATGAATGTCAAAAGACAGATTGATGTTTGAGATGTCTTAGACTTTATTGAATTTGATGCCCAGGGGGTGAGAAACAAGCTGATGTTTTTTGCAGCAGATTTTAGTCTTTGCTTCTCTGATGCCTTCTCATGCCATTTTAGTTTAATTTGGTCCTCCAAAATTCACAGTAATATAAGTAAATAGTTATGGAGGACTTTTACTACAAGCCCAATTATTAAGCAGAAAATAACAACAGTATCTCTAAAAAGAAATTGCATGAAAAATGTTAGCTATCAAGATGTCGCTGTAAGCCATATGTATATGGGATGGTTCATTATGATGAATTTTATAGTGATATTTTCTTTCTTGATGGAAAAATGTGTTGTTTTTTATTTTACATCCATGGTTTTTAAAACTATGAACTGTCTTACTCTGGTCAGTTTTCAGTGGAAACCGTCTCTATTATTTTTCTTCCAGGAAGTACATCGGATCACCACAGGTGATGGCATCAAACGGACGGACAAGGACGATGCTGCAGCCAGCGAGGTGGGCTGGATGACCTCTGTCAAAGACTGGGCGGGCGTCATGATATCCGCTCAGACACTAACGGGAAGGGTTCTGGTGAGTTTATACTTGCTCGCTGTCCTTGCTGTTGGATGGTTAATGACAAGAGGCCTGGCAGATAAGCACCGTCACCCATGGACTTCCTTATGACAGACAGACACTTGTGCATTTGTCCAATGAAAATGTTTTATCATCATAAAACAACCCGGATCTTTGCACAAGAGGAACTCGCATCCGATAAGTCACAAAATGGACATGCTTGAATGGTCCTTGAATTTATATTTGCTTTTCCGACCCATAAATATTCCATTTTGACTTGCATATCTTGGTCATTTATCTCTTGGCAAAGCCAGAATAACAGAGCGGAGTGATTTAAAGAGTGTATTAAGGTCATACGCCCCATAAAGTCTCCAGATAGCAAAGAGAAACAGATGCAAAGGGGGAGGGGTTTGTGATGTAGACTTTGCATCTGGTCAGCTGATTTGGTTGCCATGGTACTTGGTGTGTCTAACCGCGTCATGGGAAGCCTCTTTGAACACACGCTGTCATCTTGTATGTTGTTCAGTAAGAAATTCTTATCAGGATATTATTTTGTTGAGATGACATGTTGTCGGGGACTGTTTTTTCTCCCTGTTTCAATCTTGCAATGGTGTTTGAATTTGTCCATAATCCACTCGCATTGCAAGTACTAAGACTGAAGGATGATGAAATAAAATGGCGTGAGTAGGGGCAACATGCCAAGGCTTGCTGCAGTGCTCAGGGCCTGATCCCACCCTCTAACCCCCCCCTTTAAATGTGGTACAGCATCTCCAGTTGGCTCAATATTCAGTGGTTGTTAATCATGAATGTTGGGTGAGTGGGACACTCAGCTTGAGACATAATGAAACAGAGTGCGTATTTGCGGGACAAAACCTTAAACGGCCACTGACCTTTTTGAAAGGATTTATGTTGATGTGATTTAAAGTCACGTTCTTATCCAAAGTATGTCCGATTCTGGTTGAGACAGTTGTTGGTTCGACCCCCCCTAAATGCAATTTTAAAGCACAGAATCTTGTACTCCCTCACTTTCGGCTCAAAAGCTGGGGATGGTTAATGTTGACAGTAACAACTCGCCGACTGAAGCAAACATGAGTTCAGCTGCTGTCCTCCGTTTCCTCGTTTTTCCACTTTAAAACACCAACGCGTTTCTCCCGCTTTGTGTGTTCTTGTGTGTGTGTGTGTGCCTGGTTGCACGCATCTCAAGTGCTCTGTCTCCGTGATGGTTTGACACACAACTGTTTAGCAAGTGCTCGTCTGTAACCATGGCAACTGCAGCTTACCTAAACACGGAGATGTGTGTTTCTGAGTGCAGCCTTTTTAGGGCACATGTTCAAGTGTATTTCAGGGCCCTCTGAGAGGGATTTTTACTTGGAAGTATGCTTAAGGGACAGCTTAAAACAGCATTGAATGAATAACCGCTGATCCTCACCTAAATATTTATCTCTCTTTTGTAAGCAGCCTTTTAGCTTTCTTTCCAAGATACTTTTAAACAGTTTTTACAAAAGTAGGATGAAAAGATTCAGTTTTACCATAGCACTCCAGGACTGTCACTTAATGGTGATTGAAATTAATTAAAATGTAATGAGTGTCCTGTAATTAATTTTACTATTTGAAGCGGCTTTAAATAATTAAGCCTCAGCCGCAGGATGTCTGAAGTATTTTACAATTTTGATGAGTAGAGAAACAGACAAAGAAACTGTCACGCAAAAATCTGAGGGCTCTCATGTGTGATACACAAATCCTATGAGCCATACAACCCAAACCCCACCTCTAAGTTCAGGTCCTTTGTGAAATACAAGTAAAAACAGCATTACTGAGATTAGTTAATCTCATAAACCATTAATCAAAAGTTTCAAAATTAGACATTTTTCTTCTTGTGAAAAATATTAGCCCATCTTTAATCTGATGGTTGCAGCACATCTCAAAAGTGTTTGAACAGGGCCATTTACCCTTGCGTGAGATCCAGCTCTGAATGGAGCCCTGATAACAAGCAGAGGCGTTTCTGTCCTTATTTCAGAGGATTTTTTCTCCTTTCACCTTAATTCATATTACATTTGCTTTTACCCTAAAATAATAGCAACCTTTCAGGATCATGTTCACTCATAACGTGAATTTACAATCACTGATTGCTGGGAGTGTTCCCAAGCCCATGAAGTGATTTTCATGACAGAATCCCTTCTGTTTGTAATGCAGTCTCTGATGGATATTGATTGAGAGACCATCATAGATACCTCATTTTGATGTCACCAATTCATAGATTAATTTCTTATTATCCATTCCTTTTTCTTTAATTACAGAGCTGGTTAATGTTTATTGTATATGTGCAGAACTAGTATTCTTTACTGTTTCCAAAAACATTTTTGTAATTGCAAATTGAATTGTGTGCCTTAAACTTAATGACAGCATCATGACAAACTAATGCCAAATGTAAGATTTTCCATGGAGGTGTAAACCAGTAAACGGAGGTGTGTGTTTACCTCTGAGAGTGAATGCTGAGTGACAGACAGGTGCAGGCTGCTCCGTGGAAGGCCCACAGGTATGATGTTAATTTGCCCGGCTGACCTCATATCTCTGCAGATTGGAAAAGATCAGACCGTGCCTTTAGGGCTATTTAGCCAGCATGGAGCACAATTCCCCATGACCTTTTAGTCTGGCGAAGTTTATCTCCAGTGGATCAGCACTCTGCTACTCAAGCAGTCGGCAATGAAGCTGCAAAGGCAAAGCCTGGAAATTTCACTTCCGCAGAATGCGACATGTGACGACAAGGTTTAACCCAGATTGAGGACGCAGAAGGATCCCATCTGTCAGTTTATGCATTGTTACATTTACCCTCCCCCTAGTCATTTTTTCTATCACACAAGATCACCTTTCCTATTGGTTACAAATGTAATTGTGCTGTTCGCTTGGGCCAAAACAAACACCCCACTCTGGACCGTGAAAAGGTGACTACCTATACAAAAAACCAGGGGGCTGTTAGTAATGTCATGCATCTATCTCCTGCTGTGTCGTTTTTCATCTGGGACTGTAATAAGGAACTAGAAAGACCTAAAGCATGTGGCACAGAGAGGCTGATTTTGGTGTATTTTGCTGTATAATGGGATTTCCTTTAAATGTTGGGACCCTGCTGGGTGACATTTAGCCCACGTGTGTTTGGCTCCAGAAGTCCACGGGGGGCCAGGGGTGTCACAGGGCTTTTATTTTGGCCGGAGAAATAGTTTCTATTAATGGAAATACAGAGCGGTGCCCTCTTGCACAGCTGAGATGGCATCATTACCCCCTCAACTCACACACAGGTTGTACAGTAAGTGGTATGAAAATTAGTTTTGGTTAAACTGTCAGTTTAGCTTCTTCTGCTGCATTTTTGTAGCCAAATCAGTTAATTAATGACACTTAAAGCCAATGTACAGTTTAAGCAAAGATCCTTAGACATTTCTCTCCCCATTCACCTTTTCTAACTCTTCAGGGGAGACAGAGTCATTCTCAAACCAACTGGGAGTTGTAATCTAGCTTGCGGGTCCTAGGTTTGCCTCCGAAGTTTCCTGTTGGAACTCAAAGCTTACAACTGCTAACTTTAATGCTATATATCCTGAGGAAAAAACAATTGATCTGATCTTTAAGCAGAATTTGTTTTGATTTAAAATGTCTTTGGTTCGTCTTTGCCCTTCCTAAAAGCAAGACAGAGTCATTAAACATTTTCTAAACTGAATGAAATGGACCCTCAGCGGAAATGGTTCATATGTAGATAACTGAATGAGGAATTTAACATGAAGCTTTTGGATAAAGATCCGAATGGTAATGGAAGAGAAACAGGCTATGACAGCCTCAGTGGGGAAGCTGTTCCCTTCCTCTGTGTCTGTATAAGCAAAATGTGTCTCCTTAAACTAAGTCACAACTAATCTCACCATCCCAAGCTGTTAAAAGCAACATGTTCATAATCTAAGGCTTTCTTGGCTTACTAGAGAAGTCCTATTGGAGCACATGGCAAAAGTGGTGACCTGTGGCCTGATGACTCTCATCAAGACATGGAGTTCTGGAGAACCCTCCAGGGACAAGAAGGCCTGGTGGGCCAGAATACGGTATTTCATCAGACCGGAAAATGCACCCCCTCCTTCTCAGAGCCTGATGAGCATCACCATTTGAGCTGCTACAAGGAAAAGCTTTTTGTCTGATGAGAGTGGAAGAGGAGGAGAAGGAGTGAACGTTTTATGACCGTACTCTCTTTTCATGATATTATGCTGCAGCAGCAAAAATGGTGACCGTCACTCCGAGGTGAAGAAAACATTTATCATTTATATAACTGAGAATTCAGCTTACTGCTGCTCTATTATTGCATATTTTCCACTGTGTGCAATACAGCATGAAACAGCATTTAATGCGCGGCCCTTTCCCGACACTCCCAGTTCACGCCTGGCTTCCGAATTGGTCGTCCGTGGTGGTGTGACACGGAACCGATATTTTTTCGATTTGCACGTGGCCACGTGGTAAAGATGGGGTGCTGCTTGCCACCTGTGGACTCTGGTGCCTGCGGGATGGTGTGTGAACCGTACAACAGAAAGAACAACACGGCAGTTTCACTCGGCTCCGCGCTCGCCTCCAAGTCTGCCGCTATTTTCGGATGACAGCAGCTGTCAGGCCTGTTTTTGTCAGAGCCTTCCAGAAGGAAACAATGCCATGTGAGGCTAAAGTTATTCAGCTGCGTTTGTTGTTCCTGCTTTAGTCAATACCAAGAACACCTTTCAATACCGTTTAAAAGGAGGTTTTGAAAACATTCAGTCATTTCAGTCTTCTCCTCTCAATTTGTGAAGCATTAAGGAATTAATTGCCATTTCAGGTAGACATTAACTATATTGGGACCCATACATTATATTTCACATCGAAAGTTTTGATTCCCAAAATTAAAACTCAAAATTGAAACATTGCAGATGAAAAAGCTCAGATATATATTTTCTTTTTATAAAAACTGTACAGGCATGTGCATTACCTATATTTCCATAACCTAAGAGCCTTTTTTAAAATGATACTGAATACTCAAGTATTCTTTGCCAAAAAAAATCAGCTAGTCTTCATCATGTATGACAATACTATCTATTTCCAACAGGCTGATACTGTAATAGTGTCTTGAAAAAACATGTGAGGAAATAAAGTGTGGATTTGGCTCACTGCGTAGGACATAAAGCATCCAAAGTTTCTGAAGCATGTCAGATGATGCGCCAGAAGCTTTACTAATATTTCACTACTAAGTACAGGGATGGATAGAAAATGCTCACAATCTGCCATCACACTATCATGGAGAGCTGGAAGAGAAGGCACCTGAACTTTTTCTGTTGTTCCTGATTATCCAAAGCATTCCTCAGTTCCACCCGACTGGTGTTAAGTTTTGTGCTAATAAGTTGCCGTCCCATATTAAAGCATTTGGAGTTGTTGAAGTTACCTATTATCCATAGATTCCAATTTAAAAAAATGTTTTAAACCCTTTACTTTTCAGTTAATCACTGAAGTATAGTTAACTTTGAGCAGAATCTTAGTGTATTTTGTTGATCTTCATCCCAAATATCCAGATTATGAGCATCACTAAACAAAATCATATAATACACAAGTTGTTCTCCCTATTTTAGTAAAATGATCAGATACATAATAATGTAGCAAACTATTTTGTATAAGACCTCAAAGCCTCTTGAAACTACATGCAGTCTATTCCTCTTGCTTTTACAGGAGAAGAGGAATGAATGGAGTACCTCCTAATAGATACATATATAAACAAGACTTTCCTTTGGCATGCTCAGCTTAATTTATTACCACAGCCACTTAGAGAAAATGGATATTAAAAGGTTAATAGATGGTGCCTTTTACTTGTTGTAACTTGAAAGTTCATCTCAAGTTCAGTTTTGGCTCTGTGCACTTTATTCCAATCAAACTGTGTCTGACTGCTCAGAATGAATTGATTTATAAGAGTTGTGTTAGAACATTTTTCAACCACGGCCAACTCATGTTTTTTAAAAAAAATTATTTTTGCATCTCAGGCATCCTGAATCCATCCATTCCTTAAAAGTACATCAGGCCGTTAGGTTTATCGAAAGTCCAGAAAGTCGAAAGTCAGAAAGTGACTTGTGTTTGAACACGATAGGAATTTCCATTGTTGGTGCAGGGTGAAGTTTCTCAGCAACAATTCCCACCCTTTCCTTCACACCAAACATGGAACTCCGCCAGAGAAGTGAGCCGTTGCCGTTTCTCACATCTTCTGTCACGACTTCAGATGCAGCTAAACCACATTTTGTTTTGGAGTACGTCGTTGATTTGGTTCTCCATTGTTGTCATCTTTTGTTCCTTGTTTTCAAGATTCTGGAGCAAATGAGTTGCATCTTCACATTTCAGTTGAGGCAGAAAGCAGGAGGCACGTCAGGGAAACATCCATCCCCTCCAACCCTAAGCTCTTTACGCCTCACTGAGAGTTTTTGGGCTGCTTCCAGGGTGGCTTAAATCATGGTTAAGCCACTGTGGGATTTGGAGTTCCAGTCTGCATGCTCTGATTGTGGGTATTTTAATATCTGAATAATAGTGCAGGCTGTTGTGTAAAAAGTTTAAGTCTCTTATTTAGAACAGGGCAGTACATGGCGTTTTGGCCTTATGAGAGTGGATCAGTTGAGCCACATCAAAACGTTGCTGAACTGCAAAGAGATTCCCAGGTAAACTTGGAGTGATCAGCGTGAAGGCCCAAAATGCCCAAAGATAGTATTAGCATTGTTTTCACAGCTCAGCAAGGACGTCATCGGGGCTCATAGATGAGTTCGCTCACTATGTACAGAGGCCAGTGTCAAACAAACAAAGGATCCAGTTTCAGGCTACGGGTAGTTACAGTGCAACCTATACAACATGAAACACAAACTGAGCACTTCTGTGCAGCTGCCGGGGGTTTAGGGGAGGATCCAGTTTCTGTCTGCTTTAACCTCCATGATTATTTTAATAACTGAGCAATATGGCTAATGGTCATGAGCCAAACGCCGAGCTACTTCCTTACATCTTGAAGGGTATGGTTACTGTATCTATAACACTTGAAGAGCTTTTTATTTACATCAGCAGATAAAATGAATACAGTCAAAACCACTACCCAGACCACTGTCATCGTAGTGTAAATCATATTAAGTTCAAATAATATAATCTTGTGTAACAAAGAAAAACAAATGAATGTTTGAATAAATGAACTGTTATACTGTAATGAAGTATAGATTTTTTTTTTCAAGTTAAAGGAATAAGGAAAACAAAATAAAAACAAGAAAGGGGGTTCCTTTTGGGACTAAATCTGTAAGTGAACGTGAGTTTCTGCAGTTTAACATTGTAATCTTGAAACTGCAAGAGCAAAAAGGTCCCACAAACAGTCAAATCTGTGTTAGGCCGATAAGATCTGGAACAGTACGGTAGTACAGAGAGGACAAAGAATACATTAAGGAACCAGGATTTAGGAAGTAAATGACAGCAAATGTAATAACTGTGTATTATGAGATAAAAAAGCTAGATCTTTTTTCTGATATCAACCTTCTGAAACCCTGAATCCTCATATGAGGACATTGCATTTTTGCCTCTCTTTACCATGATACTTCTTTTTTCCTTCGACTTTGATGTCTTGGCCTCATAGTAGACGCTATCAGACATTACTGTTTGAAAGTCTTGTTATTAAACTTATTAGGTCCTACTAATCCCATGTATCTTGAAAAAAGCAAAAATGCACACCAGTAAAAGCTTGGGTCTAAGGAGGTTAAATCACCTAAAGACCCGACTGAAGCAGTGTTTTTTTTTGGAAACATGTGAAGTGAGCATGCCTGTGATGTGCAATCTTTATGTTTGATAGTAATCCAACAAGAGGATTTAAAGGTCTCAGCAAACATGTGGAAATTGCTCTTATGAACAATTTATTTAGTGCCTGAAAACTTCAGTTGCTTACACTGGCACAAAATGAACCATGAACTGAAATACCCTTTCTTTAAAAACTGCATTTCAAGCCAATAATTTATTTTGTTTTCAGTAATTTTACGGTCATTGTAGGCAAAAAAAAGGTTAATTAGAAAATACTGCCATGTGAAAATCACATCCAATTGTAGATATAGTTTAAAAGGTCACTTTCAAGAGAAAAAAGAGAACAACTTGTTAGTTCGAAAATAATTCAGTAGTTTGGAATGCTGGACTCAATTTCCCTAGTTCTAATGACGCGGCATGAAAAAGTACAAAGGTCAGTAACAAAGTTACCACCTACATAATTGATCCATCTAAGCATTCTTCCTGAATCAAGTATGCTAAGGACAACACTACTTAAATAGTGGGGAGTCAATATTATCTTATTTAAAGGCTATTTTTGCTCAACTGGCATTCTTAAAACCAAGAAGTTTAGTTACTCATAGTTCTTTCAAAATCAAATCTCTCCTACGTTGACATATCCATGCATTTTTCAGACAGAGTTTAGTTTTCATTCTAGTTTTAGATTATTCATTCATCAATTTATCTATCATCTCACTTGATTTATAACATTGGGAAAATACTTTACTTGAGCTCCTTGGCAAACAGTGGAATTAAATTGATACAATAAAATGTCAGTAATAAATTCAGTCTGAATAAGTTTGGAGAAAACTTTGAACATGATATCACTTTCTGCTTTGTGGTTATTATAAGTGGCTAACACCTAATTGAGAAGCAAAGACGTTTTTTTATTTCTATTTTTGTCATTGTATAGTTGAAAGACCTATTTGGGTTTGTGAAAATATTGCTATTTGTTGTCAAGTGTCCACTGCATATCCAGGTTTCTGAGCCTAGATTACAGTTGTTTATTTGAATGGTAGGAATCCTTTTAGTTCTCCTTTCTTTGCCTTTTAAAAGTCTAACAAAGGAAATACCATCTTCTTTTGGCATCATCCTTGCTTCAATCAACACTAGCATGTAACCTTAATGCATTTCATCACTCCACCACCTCAACCAGTTTGAAAGGGTCATAGTTGTTTCTGGCATACCTGTTACATCATTTTAGATTTGAATATAGCTCTGAAATGATCTCATTATTTTCTCATTACACCCACAAGAATATTCAAGCATCCTCAGCAGAGCTCATTGAGTCACTGCTGTCATGGGCCTGTTCCATGTCTCAGCAATCCCTGACGACTTGTGTCGTCATAGTGTAAACAAATGTTTAATTTATGAAAAGCTAAAGCTTCATTAGCCCAACGTAGATGATTGTGGCTCAGCAGGCCTGTCTTATGAGCTTAGCCTTTCGTCTTCTAAATGTAATCAAACATTCACAAACCAATCGCCCTTTAATTTGTTGTGTTTTATAACGTATCTGAAATGTTTCTTCTTTCAGTTTTTCCTTTTTAACATACAGCAGAAGCCTGCAGGAGCCTGTTACCCCTGTTTTCCAAGGTTGACTGAACAGCACAAATTAGACTGTGGTGTGTTGAAAATACGTAGTGAATCAGGACGTTTGATGGCCATAAAGACCCTACAGGCAGTTAAAGATCAACCACAGTTCTCAAGAGTATGCAGTTTATTAGTAATACAAACCTTTAATGGTGTGACTTCTCTTTTCTTCAAACAATATTAAATATATTACATTTTCTTTCGATTGCTTTTTTTCCCTATTCATCGTAGTGTTGTACACATGCCACATTAGGTATTATTTTAAATAAGTGATAAATCAGTTTGAATCAGGCTGCCACATAGTGTTATAGAGGCAGCAGCTGTTTGGAAAGTTCACTGGTTATTTTTGACCTGCCGTTTTCAGCTCCACAGATTGTTTTCTACAATGGTGTTAATTTTTGACATGCCGTCAAAATAGACTGACTGTGTGTCTCATGAGACTTTGTAAAACAGTGTAGGAGGCCTCAAGAAGTCATTCAAATAAAGAGCTTCCTTTAATCTACGTGTCTTTTGGTGGAAGGGAATGCATTTAGACTTGGAAATGATGTCATTACTGAATAGCAGGTCTATCCTGCTAATGCTGGTAGTCAGCCCTAATGACATGGAAGCCGCTACATGCAGCTCCACAGGAAGCCTGGAAGACAAAGGATTAATCTGCCTTTATTGAAAGATGAGCGAAAAATCCCCTAAACCCAACGCTTTTACTCATGAGTGTGAAAGTCAAAGCCACAGAAAGAGGATGATGAAACCCGGCGTTGGATACTGTGCTGTCTACACAATGTGCTCCCCCTGGGAAATGTTTCTGAATGATGTAGTAAATGTCTGAACATTGCATTCAGCCACTCCACACTCCCACTGAGCCTGTGAGGGTTTCCAGGGATTTCCAGCAGAAAGAGGATAGTTCAGTTTGAGCTGAATCATTTTTAATACATAATGCCGTTGGCTGTGCTCGACTATACAAACAAGTACAACATGTGTCTGCTCAGTCTGCTGTGGTGTGAGAATGGAGGCTAAGCTGCATGTTTAGACTGGAATTCAGAGAAAATGTATCTGTACAGATGCATAGCTTCAGGTACAGCGAAATTACCTAGAGTATAAAACTGCAAACTGATCTGGTCATTTTTATATTGAATTAACTGGAGTTAGCCCCGGGACAAAAGGACGTCTTTTTTGTATTTCAAGCTTTTTGCTCCTTTTCCTCGGCACATTTAACCATTCTCTGGTGAACCAACAATTACACTCCATCATTAATTCAGCCTGACGTCCTTAATGCAGCAGATGGAGCATGTGGTGTACACTTTAGTAATCACTGATCTCTGTAGGTTTAACTTGTCTATCTCCGTATCCTTGAGCCTCAGATTCATGAATCACTAGATGGCCGGACACAAACATAGTTCGGATGACACATGATGAACGGACTTTTTTCACCACACCCTCACCTTGGGCTGATCGGTATAATAGTTATCATTTGTCAGCTGCTGTCGTCAGAGACTGCAGCCCATTATGTAACTCTGATTGTTGACTTGTCTGATGAGTAATGTCATATTTTACCAAAGTGGGATTGAGGTTTTCAATTAAGATGATGCGTGCATACTGTATATCTCAAAAGAGTACTATGAATGAAGTGCATTACTCTGATTAATGTATGAAATGCTGTTCACTCCATTCATTCTTTAAATTGAATCTGTTTGAAAGCTGCATGTATACTCATAAATATGTAGCAAAGCTAATAAGAAAAGTGAATCATTTACTTTTGCAGTACACAAAAGGGTTCGCAGTAGCTGTCTGTCGATGTTCACACTGCACACCTAAAAATAAAGGAGCTCCGCTGTGCTTTCCCCTTGAGAGTGATCCCAATTTCTCAGGGGACTTTTCACAGCAGGAAGTGTCTTGTTGTTGCTTGGAAACACGTCACTGTCGTCACTTAACGTGCACCAGCGATGTGTACAAAATGATCCCAAACAGACATCACAATTAAAACTCATTACTTTGGGCATTTTTGATAATGAGCATTGATTAGTGCAAACTGTGTGTGTGTTGTTAAAATAGGAACAACAAAGACGATCATAATGCTGTGAAAACTTTATCCCGGTATTGTTTGCCCATCTGACAATTGTGCCACGCTAAAAATGTAAAATAAGGCACTTGAAATTCTGTGCATATGTGATGTCACAAGTGCACTTAACAGGGGTTGTGACAGAAATGATATTGTTGGACACTTTGTTATTAATGGTTCACCTGGTGATAATATCGTGAAAGCCCCTGGTTTTGTCCATGCTCATTCAGTCCATAGCACATTGGATCGATGCTAGTGCTCAGCAAATTCTAAAATGACTACAAATTCCATAAAATGTCAAAAAGAGAGACTACTATGTGCCCATATAATGTATGATTGAAGAATTATCACAGAAGTCATGAGTCAGTTGTGAAATCCACAAAAACATTTATAAGGTAAAGCAAGATTTTAAGTGACCTTTCCTCGTTCCTAAATCTAAAGTCCAAGCTCCACCGCCTCAACATTTTTTAATGTTCTTCAGCTTTACTACTTTGGTGTTTTGGCAATAAGTTTAGATTAGGTATTTAGTTAAAATGCTTTGAGTTCAGTATCATGTGGGTGTCGCCGTCCAGTGAACAATAGGCAACATAATTTGAACTATTAATACGACAAAGACACATTTCTGTGTTGTGTGAACTAATGACACAACTGCATGTTCACCGAGTGACCCTGGACTGTTTTGCCTGTATATTCTGATTAACCTTGTCAGTCACATGTCAGTTACACCAAACACAAAGGAGCAATTTTCCCCAGATTCTGATTCAACCGTTTAATCATCATTTCCTGTTCAGGCAGGAGGCTGTTTTGGAAACACATGGGGTTGGTTACAATAAGATCATGTTTTAGGATGGTGCCAGGCATCTGGACCCATTAGCATGCATGCTGCGTTTTATCCCGCCTATAAGCATGTTCTGTGAGTACAGGTCAACACAGAGGTGGGACGTAGGTGCCTCTTAAAGGCATGACCAGAAATTTAAAAGAAATATCATTTATAGAAATTAGCCTATCTGTGCATGTGAGATTGGAATTAAAATAGTTTTCTTTTTAATGGGAAAATGCTAACCTGTGGATCAGAAGGATCCTATTGTAGGATTTCGTGCTGAATATCAAACAATAATTTAACAGCTTGAAGCTGTAAAAATGACATTTCCTCTCCTGTCACAGATGCCCCGTTATATGTACTGCCAGCTTGGAAGGAGCAAGAGTTCAACAGTAATGACACTGTATATGTCTCAAATTTCCATTCAGTGTCTGTCCTCAATCACGTTTAAGACTCTTGTCGTTGACATTGTGAATTGCTGTTATCACTCAGGTTGAAAGCCTGGTTAGTGAGGACTGTCACAATAAGCAGGGTATCTTCAGTTATCCAAGGCCTGTGACAGTTTTTTTACTAGGTTTTACTAATACTGGACACACCAAATTAAATCGAACAAATATTTTTTACATTTCGAAGTTTATTCACAACCAGGCTGAAACTATTATATGGTTCAGAAAAGCATTCCCACTTGCTTACTCAAACTGAGATTTACGTCATAATAAATAAAAGACCACAAAGACTTTTCGTGGCCTTGACAAATGTTTTTAAAAAACAACTTAAACTTGTGAATGATGTCTGCACTTTCTGTAAGATTTTAGAACACACTCTTTACTTTTTCTTTGACATAGGATTGAAAAATTAAAATTCTCTTGTGGTTTCTCAAATCTAAATGTTTCGACTTGTGACTTGAATTTAGAATTATTTGAATAAACTTGTATTCTTATGACTTGATTAAAAAAAACAAAAAGGATAGGTAGTAAATAGGTAGTCCCTTGCAGTGAACCACTATCATTGCTCCAGATTTTGAACTGGAGACAACAGTAAAAAAAAAAGTGTGTTTTGTCAAAAATGAATGCAGATTTGTGTCTCTGGGCAGCCCCATCCTTGTTATTCTGTGGTCACTCGTCTGGTGTGAGTGAGCTCATCGTGCCCTCTTGTGGGTGGAGCCATCTGTCAGCAAATGGCTGAGGATGGCTGGGGATACAGATGTGATGCATCGTTATCCGTTGACTAAGATGAATGATACATTTTGGCACCGTCTGCTAACACCTGATTGAAAAACCCAGTCACGACTCCTTGTTACTGCCGAAGTGCTTTATTTACTGTCACAGCTGAATCGTCATCGGCTGGTGGCATTAGCATTTCCAGGGTTGCACTAGCATTGTTGTCAGCCTGTAAACTGGGACGGTTGGAGGCATAAAGAGATTTCCTTGCTTTGAAAGAGGAAAGGTTGATTAAAAATTCATGTGGGGGGCTTTTTTTCATTATGGAGCCATCAGTGGTTACAGGTTGACAATGCAATTCATGGAAATGAATTTGGCTAGGCTTATTCATTATGCATGGCCATTGGGTTCTTGTTCAGGATAGCTATTGTGTCATTTCTAAATAGATGAAAGCCAGGCGGGGTTGCAGATGACCCACTAAGAGATTTCTGGATGTAAAACATTTGTTCTGCTGTCTGGCAGAAACTTTTTCTGCCCATATCTGAGTCTCTGTGGGTCACGCTGTCATCTTTATTAGGAGTGGCTTTAAAAGAGCAAAATTAGGACAGTCATTTCGCAACAATATGAATGAGAAGCTGTTCTTTTGACATAGAAATATCATTAGGCGATACTTCATGAAAAGAAAAGGATATATATGAAGATTTTCTTTAACTTAAAAGGCTCGTTTAGCAACAGTTGCATTTCAAAATGAGGAATGGATATTCTTGTGACTTATGCTCCTGCTTTTCAGCCCACTTTTATGAAAATAGTCTTAGTTAAGCAACAGAGATCTTAAGCTCTTTCCAGTATTTATATTAAACTTTTTTCTACTTTGGTTACACAAGAGTGAGAGTGGTTTCCAGTGTCCAGAGGCTGACTGAGACAAATGGGCATCACCCAAAAGGAGTTTTTTCTTCTTTCTTGTATTGTGTACTTATTATATAAATAGTCTTACCGTTACTATGTTATTTAACTATTAATTTAACTATGTTATTTAACTATTTAACTGTTTGTATTTACAGTTTAGTCTGATTTCCTATTATTCTCTCTAGCTTTTTCTGTGTCAGAGCTGTCACATAAAAACGTTCTGTGTGCATGAATACTGTCAAATTTCAGGTTTTTATAGCCTGCAACTTGCCTCCCTGTCTGCTCTGAGTCTGTCGGCCCTCTTTAGGTTTGTATTTATTCATCAGTGGTACCCCCTGCAGAAAAGGCAGAGTGACAGAGTGATGCCCCAGTTTGTGTTATCAGACTGCTGCACTGTGACCCCTGAAGCTTCAGACTCAGCTGTATCTCCTGAAAACCGAAGCCACACTCTGTCACCTCACCCACTCATCCGATGCCAATTTACATGATGTGCGGAGTTCTTGTGTATTTATTTACACTGTCAGATATACAATCGCCAACGAGTCTGTGCACTGCTGTTCAAAGTGTGACGCTTTATTATTATCATTGAGGACATCTCTGCTACTTCATTACGTTTTTTCCATTTATATATTTTTTTAAGGTTTTCCTTTAGTTTCTAAACAATTAATACAAGCTGTGACATAGTTGCAGCTTAATTAAACTGGTCCTTTGCTTTTCTTTTTCCAGGTGGTACTTGTATTTGCACTGAGCATTGGAGCGCTTGTTATCTACTTCATCGATTCCTATAAGTAAGTATTTTAACTGAGGTAAATTTTCATACGTTGCTGATGCTTTGCTTCCTTGAGTAATCTGTTTTTATCTCATTCTGGTGCAGAATATATGTAATGACAGGTACACGCTTGATGCGTTTACAAAATGTCATACGACATGAAGTGAACAGTGGGAGGTCTTTAAACAAGATGTTACGTAAGAAAACTTGTACTTTCATTGATTCAACTGGATCTTTAAAGGGACTTAATTAAGTTTAAATGTATAATTAGGAAGCGTTTTGTCTCAGTAAAGTGTATAATTATTGGCTTGTGCTGCAGTCTGAATCACTGAAATAGGTAAAAGTTTTTGGCACCAGTAAAATTATGTTATATCATAACATTATTAGGAATGTTAACTCAAACATTCCCACATATGTGTGGTGAAGATTGACTGAAGATAGAACACTGACTTAAATGCACGTGGTGTATTTTATCTGAAAAGAGACTCATTTAAATGCAGCTTTCATCCAATACCATTGTGCGTAAACTGCTGAGGACTCTAGCTGTAACATCATTTTAGCTCAAACCTGGATCAGACTTTCACAGAAACAACAAGTCTAAACTTCCTTGTGAAAACAATTGCCGTCACTCATCTGGCCAGAGGAAGCGGAAGGCCCTTTTAGCAGCATGTCTGATACAGTAGAACGCTCCTATGGCAGCCTGCTGGTGTTTGAACAGGAAGTGCCATTAAATGTACTGAAAAATACACAAAGACAAAAGATGCTGTCAAGCTCAACCGGAGTGCCCACTGGGAGTAATATGAGGGCAGACAGGAGAAAATAGGCTGTAAACACATGTAATCAGGCTGGAAGTCCTGGAGGCAGGCGTCCAGGTTATTTATTTCATAAGCCCACATGCAGCCGAAGGCTGGGCTTGGTCTGATGCGGTTTGCAGGCACGATCTCATTTCATTATCTGGACAAGCTCAGGTAGAGTTTCATCCTCGCCAAGGCCATCTGTGGCCTCGTGTTCTTGCCTGAAGCAGCGCCCAGTGCCTTTTCACCTGATGAAGAATAACCTTCAAGCCCTGTCTTGAGCACGTGTCACTGAGTGCTTTGTTAACTACTTTGTGAACAATGATGCTTCAGCACTTATTTAATGTTTTACATTCATCCTCAGCCTATAAGGTCTTCGTTTGCTTTTCCTTGCAGTCTTATCCAGGTTTTGTCTGTGTTTCTGGCTGCATTATTTTCACTACCTGTCAACCCCATCAAGCGTCGCACTTAAAGCCAAAGAGCAGTCAGTTAGCTGCTCTCTTTCAAGCTTCCAAGTGGCAGCAAACTGTAACAGATACAGCCCCTCTGGTAATTAGTGCTGTGCGATGGCCGAGGCTTTAGCATGATGGATAGGCTGACCTGACTTAAAATGACATGGACGGGGTGTCAACACACCAGAACGACTTCCAAGAGAGTCTAAAAAAAGCTAAAGATTTGAATAGTGGATGACACCTGCCACAGCGGACTTCTGCTATTCAGAAGTGTCTTGGTCTGGTTTACATGCGTGTCTTTGGTACGACTGGATAACATACATTGTTGTCCCCAGAGGGCTTAAAAAAGATGTACAACGTTGAGCAGAAACTGAAGGCATGAATTCACAGCGTGTGTGAATACAAGTGCATATTAGTTAATAAGTACATATTTTTGTTAGTTTGTGCGTAAATATCTGTGTATCCAGTGTGACATGTGGGCTACATTGAGCTGTAACAGAAATGAGATTCAGCCATTTTGGCACGGGGCCGGACATTTAAACTGATAACAGGTTAAAGTGATTTGTGGGACATCTGACCCTCAGCGGACTCAGGATTTTTGCTCAACATTTGTTCAAGGTTGCAAACCCTCAAGTTAATCATTATGTGTCATTATTAGGAAACATTAAAGCATCAGGTGTGAGAGACGTTCTGTCCCTTTGATCTGAGCCTGGATTGAATAAAGGAAAGAGACCTCCGGCGGGTGTGGGCCGGAAGGGTTTCTGATCCATAACAGGCTTAGTCTTCCTCCAAACCCAGCCTGGAACTCAATTATTTAGCTGTGCAGGTCTGTGCCTCTGCTGCATGGTCTGTCACCCTGCAACGACAGGGATTTGCTGGGCTGATGTGTTATTACAGTGAATGAGGGCAGAACCACCCAGCATAATAGGACTATTCTTAGAGATGCTAGAAAGAGATTCTGTTGTGATATTTTGAACTTATACTGTAATTTTTGTAAAACAGTAGGATGAGAAACAGTCAAACAACTTTATGTTAATTATACCTTCGACATAGATATTTATAAATATTTTTACAATGTGACAATGTAGTGTAATAGTATCCATCCATGCATCCATTTAAAAAAACGTTTATTCCCAAATGGGGTCACAGGGGGACTGGAGCCGGTCCCAGTATTCAATGGGCAAGAGGCAGGGTTCACCCTGGATGGTCCATCGCAGGGCCACACATATAGACACACAAAGACGAACAACCACACAAACTCACACTCACTCCAATTTGGAATGTCCAATCAACCTAACATGCAGGTTTTTGGACAGTGGGA
Source organism: Menidia beryllina (assembly GCA_013363375.1). NCBI lineage: Eukaryota > Metazoa > Chordata > Actinopteri > Atheriniformes > Atherinopsidae > Menidia > Menidia beryllina. Next base: position 3,539,905 of record JABUIW010000056.1, read on the forward strand.
GGAAGCCGGAGAACCCAGAAAGATGTTGTATAATAGTAAAGCATTATATTTATATGACACCATTCATTAAATAACAACTCAATGAGTTGAACGTTGAAAAGATGTGAATCAGTATGATAATATGCCAGTTCATACACATAAACATTTAGAAATAGACTCATATATATATATATATATATTGTGTGTTGTGTGTATATATATATATATATATATATATATACACACAACCGCCCATGTACAGGCTTCGTTAACAGTGAATCATCATTGGGAATGCATGAATATTATCAATGTCCGATATGACTTAAAGCAACATTAACTTTTAACAGATTTACACAAGACAAAACAGAATCAGAAGTAAGAAATCGCTTTATTGGTCAAATGTACAACGTACACAATAATTTATCATAGTATCCCAGCACCATAGAACTATTAAAATAACTAATTAGAATTATTTAAAAATGTATAATAATTTGTAAGTTCACATACAAACAATCAAATAGCATTATTCATTGTGGGAACATTACAAGTTCAGTTATGAATATAGACACAGTTTTGATTACCCTAAAGTCAAAGTGTTGTTTACTCGAGATATCTGAAATAAAGTAATTGGAAGCACCCATCCCCCTCTCCGAATTAAAGATTTAATGACTTTACAAATAATGAAACAATCATTTAAAATATGCTACCACAGTATGCTTACAGCAAAGAGAAAATCATCTCATAATGCAGTGAAAATATCATGTGCAAATTTCTCCAATACTGAACCTGGAAGGTTTTGAAGTTCATGTTTGTCTTCATCACATTACCGGTGTCCAGATCTTCAGCCAAAAGATAACTGTGTGAATCTGCTTCCACGTCAAATCTGTTCTGAATAATCCCTCAGGTATTTAATGCCAACTTATGAACTCCACAAGGACAGTGTCCCATCAGAGGAAGTCTATTTATATTTATTTTTTTTTACATAACCAAAAACAATTTGCTATAATCCGAGTGGTATGAGATATAGTGCAGAGCAGATTGCAGCTTTCCGTTTGCATTAGCGTAGCTTGTGTACACAGGTAGACGACCAGTGCATTGAAATATAATGACAAACAAACATACATGTGGGATCTGATGGCACTAAAACACATGCCATATGTCTTAGGGCAGCAATTTTCTCCGATTTTTTAGTATATTCTATAGCCACCAGGTGAGCATTATGCAAATATTATTTACAGAAATGTCGTGAAGCAAGTGAGTTGGCAATTTTCTGACACCTTATTCTTAAGTGTTCACGTTCTGAAAGGTCAGATTAAAAGTATTAGTCCACTCAATCATTTACCAAAGTAATTATAGAGACCTGACCAGATGGGGTTGTTAGGAAAAGAGGAATGTACCATCACAGCTTTCAGGTTGGAGATCGCACATATGTACCAATGCTTCTTATAACCTTTTAATATGATTGAATCCAATAATTTTGCAGTTTGGTCAAAATAAAAGACACAAAATAGACAAAATATTAGTACCCTTTTATCCTGTTTTTTTCTGAACATAGTCCAAAATTCAACAAAGGTTTTGGTTGGGGGGGGGGGGGGGGGTAATCGCTGCACATTAATTTTTATTGAATAAATTATGATTGTTGGGCTTCATGTTCCATCACCTCACTTTTAACTCAACTAACCATTATTGTTCCGATTATCAATAATTCTGTTATGTAATCCGCTTTTCATTGAAATGATTTATTAATCCTCATCAAAGCATTGCACTTTTAGCTGATTTCTCCACAGTCTTGTTTAACCCTGAATGTACAGCAAACCTGTGTTTTCATCTCAGTTGTGAGTAATAACTTTGAGACAATATTTGTAACTTACAGGTTATAAATGTGAGGACACTATCATACTAACCTATTATATTCTAATATTACTTGGTTAATTGTGTCTCTTTATTTGAATTTTCTGTGCCAGATACAAGCTATTTGAGGGTGAGACTTCACTACATTGCTAGCACTTGCTATGGCTGCCTGATCTCATAAAAGAAGACATGAGCCCTGCATGCATTTAACCCTTAAACTACTGCTTTGGCTCTGCATTTCCATCATGTTTGACTAAACGTTTAATGATGTTTATGAGATGGAAAATGCAAGAGAGCACCATTCCCATTTTGAAATATTGCACCTGGAATACATATTCCGCCGACACTTTTGCAGTTATTTAAGGGTTAATCAGGTATATCAACAAGTTCTTGCTCGTGTTGGAATAAATGCATGCCCCTTTCTCAACAGAAAAAACAAAGAAAATTCCAGTGATTGCACTTTTTTGAACACTTGTGTTTTATTTTTCTTTTGGAAATATTCAAAATGCATTTTCAGGAAAAGAAGAATGCATCTATTATTCTTTGTTTTCTGTGATATACATTTTACCATGTCTTTTCTCCCTTGCTTGTCATCATTTGCCTTTGGACATAAACATACTTTGTTTTCCTCTCTGTCTAACAGTCCTATCGAGTCTTGTCAGAACTTCTACAAAGACTTCACGTTACAGATAGACATGGCGTTCAATGTGTTCTTCTTGCTCTATTTCGGCCTCCGTGTAAGTACATAATTAGTCGAAGAAAAACCCAGTTCGTTTTGATTTCTTTGTAGTCTTCCTATGTGACCATTGGCACTTTCTTCACAGTTTATCGCTGCCAACGACAAGCTGTGGTTCTGGCTGGAGGTGAACTCGGTGGTAGACTTCTTCACGGTTCCTCCCGTGTTTGTCTCGGTGTACCTGAACAGGAGCTGGCTTGGTAAGGAGGCACCCATCACTGTTTGGCATGGATTTTTAAGGGCATTTTTACCAACAGCCTGTGGTGCCACCCAGTGGACTTAATGGGTGTAGCAGCTCAAAAAACGCCAGATAATCTCAGCGCATCAACAAAGCATTAAATTGATAAATGTGTGGATGTTGTGGTAACATACACCTACATAATGGTATTTAGCCCTCGGATCACGTATGGGACACTATAGTGATGATAATAGTTAATCCGGGTAAAGCCACATATTCAGGCAGAGTCTCCCAAGTGAGCCAAAAATCAGGCCAATCAGATTCGGTGCAGCAAACAAGGGAACAGGACGACCCCAGATAATCATGATTAATGTTTTAATTTCTCGGAGGAGGATAGGAATAGGTCTCTCCAGCAACAAGAGGAACAGCCAGGCCTCTAAAAGTCAGAGCATCTGACCAGATCAGAATTAGAGTAGAGGATGTCCTGACATTGAGCTGAGACCACATTAGACATCCTGTGTGAACATTTGGGATGGTTTGAGGGAACTGTAAGCAAGTCAAAAGACACACTGATAACAGATACATACAACACCCATCAATCCATACATGTGAAGCTCTCTTAATAGAAAACAGAAATTTACCACAGGAAAAAATTATGTTGAAGATTTTAACAGGAAACAGAGTGCACTTGTAGAAAGTGATATTTGAATTATAATTAAAATATTTTAGATATTTAAGTTATTATTTTAACTGTTGTATAGCACTTTATCTGGCATTTAACCTATGCTGTTTTGCTTGATTAGAATATAAATTTTTATATGGTTATGCAATTAATGGCTGTATTGTGGACACCACAGTTGTAGCCTGGTTCTGTTCAGATACGCTTCACTTCTCTTATATAGCTCTCTAGCTACATATGCAACATCTCTTCAGTAAATTCCAGCGGTGATTGTAACGTAAACGAAAGTGGGGTTGAAAAGAAAAAGGTAATAGACTGCATTGGGGGCCAGTGTCCAAGAATAGAAGTCAATTTGCCAAATGTGTGATGCTCATCACCTGTAGAGGTCTTTGTGGAATAAGAGGATTACATGGGAGATTTTTTCAGGTTTTAGGGATTTTCAAAGTATTTCTCCATCTCTTGTACTCTAAGGAACAAACCTGTTGTCATGCCAACGGCCCCCATGTCTTTTGCAATGAGCAGCCTTTGTTTCAGAGTCAGTTTTCGGTCTGGCAGCTATAGGTGTGCAGTGTACCTGCTTATTTTCCCTGAGCTGAGGTTTTGTGATTTGAGGTGTGAAAGCAACAGAAGCAGAAGACACAGCTGGTTGTTGGCGCCATCTAAAGGATGTGTGATTTTTTAAACTGGCAATTAATTTGAACATACACGTTGAAGCTAGAGTTCATATTATGAAATAACCACATAGGTGTTGATTTAGCTGCTGCATTTTCATTTAATAACTATTTCTGTGCTGTCCTCAGATTTGTTATTTGGTCTGATTTTTTATTGTTGCAAAAACATACGCAAAGTTTTATATGCATGCATGTGGCTTTTTTGTTGTATGTTGAAATTATAAGGATAAGCATGTTGTGTGACTTCAGATATTGCAAGCAGTTATTTCTAAAATAATTAATACATTATTAGCTCCCCTCATAAATAGACAAATGTATTTATTCACAATAACCAGTGGTAGAGCAAAACAAAAAATGGCAATAAATGGTAGGAATTATATGAATCATATGAATGCTCCTTGTACAGCATATGACGTGTGTTTTCATACAGACTGGAACACTACTTTGGTTTGACAAATCTGTGAGTTTGGGCTTCACTCGGACACTTCTTTTTTAGATAAAAAAGAATTTTTTTAACAGGTGTTTTAATTTACTGAAAGCCAGTCCATCAAATACAGGTTCTTACAGTGCTATTTTTCTGTTATCCTTGGCCAAGATAGATTTTATTTTGTTTTGCCGATTTGATTGTGATAATTATATCTGTCTTGCTCAGAAATCCTTGCTGGATTTTTGTGAGCAATGCAGTTCTCGCCCTGCTGTTTTTGCTGTTTGTGTAGGTGGTGTGCTTTCTGTTGTCCTTTCATCGCTGCCTGACTCACTTTATTTAACACAAATGAAAAATGCTCCTCTTCCTGTCACACACCAGCTGCTCCGTGCAAGTATCATGCAGAATAAAAAATCACATAGATTGTAGACTTGGGATTTTCTAAATTTCCTTTCAAAGTGGAACTTTTCCATTCTGACATGCCAGGGTTTGACGAACAGGGGTAAACAATATTATCATGGTGCTTATAATGATAACAGCTTCAGATTGACTGACTATAAATCGCCTAATATGTTCAGTTTTATTCCGGGGAGGAAATACATAATCTCTATGTCTGTGGGAAATTGGTTGTAGAAGATTAATTCATGAATTTGTGTTTGGTTAAACTAAGGTCAAACAGGTACCGGCCATCATCAGCTCAGCAGAATCTGGCCTTTTTCGGATCCAAAGTCCCACATATGTACAGGCACTCAGCCAAAGTGCCAATCTGCCAATCCTGCTGTCTGAACATTTTGACACAAATACATTAGCAGGATTGCAGATTCTCTTCTTCACTAACATGCTTATTTGTGCTTGTTCATTTGAATGTGGCACACGTTTTGTATGTTGGCTAGAGCTATGCATAGTTTTTATGAAATAACAACCAGGATCAGCTCACACCTGTGCAACTGTGAAATATGAACATCACGCTCATGTCCGACAGTGAAAATAATCCATGCAGCATCAATTATGTGTCAGCAGCAGAGACATGCCGCAGCTCTTTTTACTCTTGAGAGTTCATTTCTGAAAACACAGAGAGGCTTTTAGCATCAAACTGCCACCTGAGAACAAATGTCCTCAAATGCAAATGGTTGAAAGTAGCAGCCCAGTTAAATACACAAAGGCAGTTGATGGAAAAGAAAAAGGGAATTTTTTCCCTCTGTGTACTTTTAAAAGATTTGAATAATTTTACCAGAAGTAACATGTTATTAGACTCCAACTTGAAATTGATGTTTAAAAGTGATCGATGATAAAAAAAAGAAAGATTAAAAGTGACATTCATTTACCTATTCTGACAGGCTTCTGTCAGCTGCGGCTTTTTCTTTCTGCTGCTTTTCTGACTGCAGTTTAGTTTCAGCATCAACAGCAAAAACAGTTACATCAGATGTGACTCATTTAGGGATTATTGTGGAATCACAATGACCGCTGGAGCCTTCTGCTTCTACACATAAAAATTCCTGTCTTGCTTTCTGTTGTGGCACTAATGGTGTGACAAAGTTACATCCTTTTCTTATCCAAGATAAGAGAGTCCGCAGTGGTTGGAGTGCTACACTGATTAGATGTAGGGTATTCTGTGAAGCCAGCTGATGGGCAGGCCTGCTCTCTGCCCTCTTCTTTTCTCTGGATGAATCCTAAAGGAGCTTACACGCTAATATCCTGATGGGAAAAGGGTTTGCTTTAAGCTGGCTGAATGCACCAAATCGCCACGAGGATGTTGTGGAGGCTTGAGGTACATCTGCTCACAATGCATCTTCAAAGAAGAGCTGCTCTTGATGCCTGACGGCTGGGTACAGCTATTGTAAAAGCTTTTTCTTTTGCTTTTGGGTTTTTTTGTGGAGGACATTTTTGTGGAGGACATTTTTGCTGCGTTGTTTTCGGTGAGGGTCATTGGAAAACAGAAAAAAAGAGAAGCAGATTTTCAACTTCAAGTTGGAAGCATTTTCACAATTCTTTTCGAGACATGATTTCCTCTAAGATGTTGGTGTACAAGGGGGGTGATGGAGGGACGCATACCAATACAATTCCCATTGCAACAAGACGCAAGAAATCAACCGGAGAGCTCTTCCAAAAGGGTTACAGGGTCAGAATGGGCCACGGGCAGGTCGTTGACAAAGAGGACCAAGACAGCTTCTGCTTCAGCCTTGGAGGATGCTTCCACCTAGTATCTTACTGGGGTAAGACCTGCAGGACCCGGACTAGAGGGAGATGTTTATCTGAAGCCGAAGGCTGATGTGTAGTAGGTTCTGGATTTGTTGTGTATTTTTCGTCCCATCTGGCGGACATTCATGTGAAGTGAAAATTGATTCTTGGCAAAGCGGTCAGTGGAGCACTTCATTTTACAAAGCTTATTTATTTACTTATCATTTAGCTGACTGAGTCAGTCCACTAAAATTCTCTCTAGCGCGGAGATTTTTCAGCCCAATCAGTTCATGTGAAGATGAATTTAATTTGACTTGACTAATTGTCTGTTGTTCTTGAGGTGGCAGATCTGATACAGATGCACTTTTTTCCATCTGAATTACAAATTAGCAAATCATTTGACTTTAAAAGCTGGATTGGGGTTGCGTTTGGCAGGTTTCTCCCTGCAAACATGTATATTTATATATAGCAATGTATTTACTAGTAAATGATATATGAGAGCTTTTTACATTTTATACAGAAATGCCATTTCTGTATATCTGTAGCAGATACAGGAATGTGATTAAACATCTGAATATGATGCAGAAGCTTAGGCTGGCGCGGGCACGGCTGATTTATTGGTTATGTTGTCCTTGAACTGTTGGCAGCAGACGGGGACAACAATTTTTTTTCTTCCATAAATACCCTCAAATTTTAGGTTTGACGTCACGTCTGTTTACTCATTTAGTTTGCCATGTCAGCCCCCACCTGTCTTTATTCTAATCTAGGGTTTTCATTTCTTCCATGTAACGCGTTTTACCTAGCAGGAATGCTGCTTGCGTTAGGCAGTTGCTAGTGTGCAGCAAGGCTCCTGGGATCATAAAGAGCGCCATGTGTTGATGTGAAGTTAGCTGGGATGTTGAGTTTTTTGTTCTGTTTTTCCAAAGTGTGTCTTTTAAAACAGTGAGTGCGTAGTGCTACTCGATCAGGTTCAGCGCTTTGTATAATCAGCATGAATCCACTGAAAATGATAAGGATGAATGAATGTCTGAAAGGTATGAGGCTGTTGATACGCGATGACCGAATGTCACCTGTCTTGTTTGATATGATGATGTTTTCTGACCATTTTCTCTATTTCTTTTGTCACAGGTTTGAGGTTTTTAAGGGCCTTAAGGTTGATACAGTTCTCAGAAATTTTACAGTTTTTGAATATACTAAAGACAAGGTAAGTTTGTTGAAATGGACAGTTGTTTATGTTCATGTAGCAGTCTGTAAGAAATGTTTTTTTAATCTGATTTTATAAACAAATGTTTAATTTTCCAGCAGGAATAAATGTATCTTTGTGAGCTTTCATTACCATTAGTCTTGATTTTAAATTGTATTTGTCAATATTGCTTTCTGTGCCATAAATAGGACTTATATGTTTAATATATCCTGCAATCTTTTTGGGAAAAGATTTCAGCTTTTGCTCTTATTGCTTTGTATTAAAGCTTTTTGCACAGATGTCAGGAGCTTATAGCATAACAAAATGCTTTAGAGTAATCGCCTTAGTCATTCACTCAGATGACAGCAACACACAAAGAGGTGGACAGAAGTCATTCAAGGACTTTATGTTGCAATAAGACATACTTTGTTATTTTATTAAGCTTCTGCGGAGAGATCCTAACTTTGTGAGGACAACCTTGGTTCACAAAATCTAACAATGAAATGATATTTTTAGTAGGATTGTCTACGTTAAACAAAAGTACATTTGAATTTTAAAAAATCAATTTTTTGATAAGTGCAAAAGTTACTATAGAGGTGGAGCACAACAATAAAACAACTGCAGTGTACATTACAATATATTATAATATATGTCAAGCAAACTGTCATGTTTTTAAGAACGTTATTTCAGTTCAGGATGAACAGCAAAAAATATGATGAATAGGACTTAATTATCTATGAGGTACATAACACATGAATTAACAACAACTTGTGATCAATTTCTCATCTTTTGATGTTACTTTTTAAAACAGCAACTCGATTAAGTTGGTGAACCTGTGTTCAATCTTCATAAGCACATGGCTAACCGCAGCAGGATTCATTCATTTGGTAAGTGTGTTACACATGACATTTTGGAAAAAGTTATGTATATTATTAAAGCAAATGCCCCTCATCTATTCACTTTGCACTTTGTGGTCTTTTTTGGAACACTAAGCAAAAGTCGGTGGAGTTACATAATTGTTTGTATTCTTTAGATATTAGTTCAAACTCGCTGGGTGGTTGATGATGCCACTCTTTATTTTGGAAGCAGCTTTTTGCTCTCCTATTTAGCTGTATTTTTATGATGCCCCAGTATTCAGAATATCTTATACAATTAATTTCAGCAAGGTTGACTAAATCCAAGTAAAAATATTTATGAGTTACTGGTCATACACATGAACTTATAACAGCCATAAAGGGGAGCTATTACACAACCGTTCCAGACCTAAACTCAGCACATTGGAAAACTGGGTGGTTTTGATTGCAGTAATATGTACCTTTCTTCTAGGTGGAAAACTCAGGGGATCCTTGGGAAAATTTTCAAAATTCCCAAGTGCTTTCCTACTGGGAATGTGTCTACCTGCTCATGGTAACGATGTCCACTGTCGGCTACGGAGACGTTTATGCAAAAACCACCCTGGGCCGCTTGTTTATGGTCTTCTTCATCCTTGGTGGTTTGGTAAAAAAATCCTCTCATTATTTTACTAGTCATCAATTCCTGCTTTAAAATCCATGCAACCAGCCCTCACTCCCCACCGGGTATTAGAAAAACGCGGAGATTCAACTCAGGACGCCCTCCAGAACAGTTTTTGTTGCTTCCCATGCCACCGCAGTGTGTTTTATATCTTTTACTGTATGTGTTGTTGGCAACTATTGCAGAATTTATTCAGGTGTAGAATGGAAGTTTGTCTCCCTCAAGACTTATGAAAATGTTTCTTATGTTATTAACTGTTAAAGTACTACGGTTTCAGGTGTCTCCACCCTTCTGTCCCCCCTCCCTCCTTCCAACAAACACAGTGAGATGTGGATGATTTCTTGAAGCTGAGCTTTATGGATGCAGCAACATTAATAAATCTCACTTTCTGCACAGATATTCATATGGAACTTACATTATTTTGTAAATAGAAATCTAGTCTCTCCAGTGTAAGATTCACAATGAATCTGAGTTACCTTATAATAAGTTTAGTAAACTTATATATCTCTTTTAGGGGTCACACATCAATATAAACTGAAAACAATGTTTTTTAAAATTGTATAAATGCATATTTATTGACAGTAGAATAATTAAAATATATCTAATATTAAAAGTGAGACATTCTCGCTTTGGAGAAGAACCGTATTTACCGTTTAGACAGCCCAGTAAAAATATCTGGGGACTGATGAGACCAATTTCTGGACCAGTGGGATCTTTGTGGTCCCATTCTTGTCTGATATAGGATACTAACTGCTTAAGTTTCATGGGTCTCAGTTCCATTTTGAGTTTTTGGTTGTTAGCTAAATGGTATCAGTTGATCGACAGTCTGAATGGCAGGTGGGTCAGTCCCATAGTCACACTTCTTCTATCAAGTCCAGCTCTTGTCTTATTTTTATGTCAAAGGAAGTCTTTGTGGTATTTCAGCCAGATGTGCAGCAGTGCAGATACTTAATGTTCACCATCCATTTGGTTGTGCTGCTCAAATCAACCCAACATGAGTGTTTGTTGGACAAAACATGGCATATAAGGCTTTTTCTTGATTATCATTTTTATTTTTCTACCACAGATCGGCATACTGCTCATCTGCTGTCATTTTTCTCCTTTATGCTTCCAGTACCTGTAAATATTAGCCTTTCAATTTCCTTTTTCATTTTCATACTTTTTTTTTTCTTGCAGTTTATGGAATGTAACGGCAACATCTTCAGGTTACATTCACACAATTTCATTCAGTTAATTTGAATAAATGATACATCTTTTTATTATTTTCAAACATTTTTAATTTTTTTTCTCTAATTTCCTTTTCAACAACTAGAAATTATGATTCCTCCTACACAACGAGAAGTGGTTCTCTTTCAAACTTTATGGATTTTTTAAAAGCAAAAACGGAGGACCTACTCGTCTTTGCTTGACTTTTTTTTAGTCTCCTCTTCTGTCTCCTATCTTCTCCTTAGGCCATGTTTGCAAGCTACGTCCCTGAAATCATAGAGTTAATAGGAAACCGCAAGAAATATGGTGGTTCCTATAGTGCGGTTAATGGGAGAAAGTAAGTATTCAAGGAGGCTCTACTGCCTCCGCCGCAGTAGAACCTTCTCTGCATGCCCTTTTCTTTTTCTTTTTCATGCATGTAGGCCATGTTTGCTCGCTACGTGCCAGAAATTGCTGCTCTCATCCTTAATCGGAAGAAATATGGAGGGAGTTATAACTCGACCAGAGGCAGAAAGTAAGTCAATCAAATTCAAAGATAGCAAACTTGTAATGGTGTGGTTTTGTGTGACTTGAGTGGTCCTCATATTAAGAGGTGAGGCTCAGATTTCTGCTAAAACGGACGTAAGAAAACTGGAGTTTGAGATGTAATGATCTCAATAAGCACTGAAGTCACACTGTGACTGAAGAACTTGGCCATGATGAATGTGTTCAATGTGCAGCTGCGTTTTTGTATTACAAGCTGTCCGTGCTGCTTGTTATTAATTAAAATAAGATTTTACACTGCAAAGAATCTCAATCTTAAAGTTCTATTTTCTTGAAACAGTTGAAAAGAATGTGTCAACATTAATTTTGTCGTCAAGCAGATGATTTTCACTTTTTAAAGAAAATAGCACTTTGGACGTTTTAAAAGCAGACAAAATGTTTTTATCAGAAAGATATCTTTTCAGTGTAGATCATGTACTGTTAATGTACTGTTGTTGTGCATACATGTGGCACATGTTGGATTTTCTCAACTGTGATCATCCATCCATTCTTATTCTGGACAGATACAACCTGAACAGATTTTATAGCTTTTACGGAACAGCTCTACTAATTTCTTAATGTTGGCAGCTATAATTAAGATATAGGCATAAACCAAGGGGCCTTAAGTGAGCTGCTTTAGTAATGTGAGGATTTATAAAAAAGCTTTGGTAAAAAAAAAAAAGGAAATAAAAAACTTATTAGTAACATTCATCTGCAACAGGCAAATAAATGGATAGTTATTGTTTATCGCAGTTTATGTAAAATTTTAATCCCTAAAGTTTCTGTCCTAGTTTATTTGCCAGCATCTGTGGTGTGGTAACAATGTGGTCTGGCCACAAAATCCCAACAGAGAGATCGAGTCACAATAGGGAATATTTATCATTGCATTTGTATACAGGGTTACAACAGCATGTGAACTGATTTAGGAAGAAAATGACATATAGAGCTGAAAAAGTGGAGTAAAAATGTGAAGAATACAAACACAGAAAAGTATCAAACAAAAGAATCAATATTAAATCTGAAGGTGATATCAATAGTCATTCTACCTGCAAGTAGAAACATTTTACCTGTCAGTTTGAAGTTCAAGTTGACAGATGTATCACAGTCTATTTGTTCGTTTGGTAGCATGAGAAAATCTAACATGTTTTGTGTCTGACTTGTAAATAGGCTGCTTTTTGTCAATGTTCATGTGTGCTGAATTTGTATTATTAATTCATTAGTTGCTGTTTCATTTCTTTCGTTCATCTTTCCTTCCCACTCACTCAACCCCACTTACACTTACACCAGACAATTACGCAAATACCTGACGAAATTGATCAAAAGGAAATGATATTAAAACATTAATCTATTAGGTTCTATGTGGTTTTGGTGCCACTGATTTAACTAAATGTAGGACCACCTGTTAAACTCTAAATTCAACCCTAAAGACAAAGGCAATAGAAAAACCTCTCTCAAATAATAAGAATTTGTAAAATTGCTGATTACTGAGAATTAACAGTGAAATGATTATGTTATAATAATCATTTGAAATATTGTATAATTAAATGTTCTAATACTGATTATTCGAAGTTATCTATTTTCCCAGCACAAAACAAAAAACAACTCCTACATTTGATCCTGTGTGCCGTTGCTTGCTTCAAGTGTTAAATGTGCAGTTTTTCTAAGCTTGAAAAACGTTCACTGCCCTGCTCTGCTTGTTCATTCTCTGTGCTTTGCTTTTGAACTTGGCCTTAATCTTCAGTCTGACCTACACCGTCAGAACAAAATAAAATCTTGAATAGAAAGGTATTCTTTGACATTTTGGGTAAAATTTTATTCTTATTTCTTGCTCTCTGATTTTTTAAATAGATGATTAATAGCGTCATGTTTGTTTTAGGCACGATCATATACCGTGAGTACAATATCTGGGTCAGGTCAAGGAATGGAAGAATCATCTACTGATACTCCTGTTTTACTAGTTTGATTAAATGGAGGGACAAGAGGTACTTCTTTGCTCACAGTAGAGGCTTTAATACTTCCCCCTAACCCCATAACCTAAGCAGAACAAACCCACTTCTTGCAATTATTTTTGCTGCACAGGCTACTTGTTTAAGTCCATTGAGTAAATAACTAATGATTAGATTTAATAAGAACTTAGGTAGACACAGCGGTCAGTTCACAATTGATCTTCCTCCATCGTAGAACTTATTGGATCACTGAGAATCATGCATGTTAACACCAGGTGAGAAGAAGTCTAAAGAATGGGCCACGCTTGGTTTGTTAGTCCTTTAGCTTTTCTTTTGAAAAGAGGATGAAGACATGTTTTATGAGTGATTTTATTGACTTATTCTTTTGGACAAATCAGTAATTTTCTTGAAATTTGTATGATTTTTGGCTTCTTCCACTTAACATCCTATGTTGATTTTAATATTGTATGGAGAATGACTTTTTCCTTCCTCCCTCTCTCTTTCTAAAGTAGTGTCAAAACTGTGGGCTTTACTCAAAAGATGCAGCAACTGCTTGCACCTAGTTAGTACACAGTCCTACGTGGTTACAGTGGTATGAGCCTGCCTGCAGAATAAAGGAACAGTTCTCCATGTTTGATGCTAAGATACAATAATCACAAAGTGCTTTTAATCTGTTTGTCTAACTCTGCAAGAAAGCATATTTTTCCAAAAATGTCAAACTAATCCCTTAATGTCTGCACATTTGCTTTCAAAGTTCCACATTTGTTTCTAAAGATAATCAGATTCTGCTGAATGCCTCAGTTTTATAACAAAATGTGGCTTCTGGTATCATATATTTGATGGTTCTAAAAAAGACAAGAAAAAAAAACTTGCAAAAACACTATGAAGTATATGGCATCAGTTATTTGTTCCTCTTTATATTAACTTTGATTTTGTTGTTATTTTAATTCACCTTATTCATAATGAATTAATAATCTAATAATGTTAATAAAATGATGTTTTTTTCACACCTACTTTATGCCTAAATTGGACTGTCATGAGAAGCTGACACAAAGAAGCACCTTTAGTGTGCCTTTGTTCAGTTAAAATGACAGCGGACATGATGGACAACTAACAGAGGCTGTGGCTACCTAGCATTTGGCTCCTAACATAAATATTGATGCATGTTCTCTGTTAATGTGGTCGTACAGATTTTTTCTTCCATTTTTCTCTGTTTCCCCATCCTTCTATGCCTGCTATCATTAGTCTTTTCTTTTCTTTTACAAACACATTTAATTTGACGGTGATATTCATGTACATTCTACAATATCTGGCATTTTTAAGTGAAAAAAGCAAAAAAGGTCACTGCATGCTTGGATTTCCAGTTGTATATCTTCTTATATTGTAGCACTTCACATGAGGTTTCTTCCTCTGAGAACTTTATCGAAACATATAGGAACAAATTTGAGACATAAAAGTGATTTGCACTGTGAAATGTGGAAAGCAAAATACTCTCTGTGCTGATTTTATAATCTCTATCTGAGTCAACTGATCCTTTATAATCTGATGTTGAAATCCAGAGTGCTCCCTGACCTTCTCATTCAGTCGCCCTCATCATGATGGGAACATCAAACATCCTTCACCTTACATATTTATCACTTCCACATAGATTTCTAATCATTACTCTAAATGTCCATTACCTTTAATTTGCTGATATTAACTCTCAGGACGTTTTAGTTTCCTTATTATTCTGCACCTCATTTTCCAGGCACATCGTGGTCTGTGGTCATATAACACTTGAGAGTGTGTCCAACTTTCTAAAAGACTTCCTACACAAGGACAGGGATGATGTCAATGTAGAAATAGTTTTTCTCCATAAGTAAGTACAAATTTGTCTTCCTTTTGTAGATACTTTTGATCCTGAGTTAAAAAGAACAGATTACAAAAGAAAAAACAAACATTTATATTTATGAGATGGGTGTTCTAGAATTCTCTCACTGTTTTTTTTTTCCATATTTTTTATTTTTTGCACCTCCCTGTCAGTATTTCCCCTAATCTTGAGCTGGAAGCCTTGTTCAAGCGCCACTTCACCCAGGTGGAGTTCTATCAAGGATCTGTCCTTAACCCACACGACCTGGCCAGAGTCAAGGTAAATGACATTACTCTGCAGGCAGCTTTATTATTATAGATTATGTTTGGATTGACTGAATATTGGTGGGTTTTGTGGTGCATAATGTCTTTAGATTGAATCAGCTGATGCCTGCCTGATCTTGGCCAACAAATACTGTGCTGACCCTGATGCTGAGGATGCGTCCAACATCATGAGGTCTGTATAGTAAAGCCTCTCCTTCACCTTCAATGTTCTTTTTCCCTCTTTCTGTGTTTTTAAAAAAAACTAATTTTGTGACCCAAAAGCTTCTGAAGGAAGGATAGAGGCACATATGTATGCATGAATGATGGTGTAATGTTCAAACTTGTATCAGGTTGTGAGCCTTTTCTGTGTTTCAATCTCAAATAAGTATAGAATTGCCATTAAAAATATACGTGGCTCCAGGTCTCAACACATTCTTGTTTCCAGGGTACATGCAGGGATTTCAAATGTGCCCACAGTTTATAAATGTGGTTTCTGACGCTCACCTTTCCATTTGGAAATAATCTGTGTTACAACTCATACAGTTTTTTTAATGGACAAATGTAACAACAAACCTTTTGACATGTGAGTTTTTAATCTGGGTTACTGATGGAAATCTAATCTGCTAGAGTCAAGCTTTTTCAATCTCTGCAAATGCTCTGACTTTGTGTTTTTTTATTTTCTATTTTTTTGCTCTCCCTCAGAGTAATCTCTATCAAGAACTACCATCCAAAAATCAGAATTATCACTCAAATGTTACAGTACCACAATAAGGTTGGTTTGGTCAATTTTACCAAAAAAAGACATTTCTTTATTGTTTAGCTTTCACTGGTTTTTTCTGCATCTTGTATGAAGTTTTTTCTCTGCCTCCCGAAGGCTCATCTTTTGAACATCCCAAGCTGGACCTGGAAGGAGGGAGATGATGCCATTTGCCTCGCAGAGCTGAAGCTTGGATTCATTGCGCAGAGCTGCTTGGCTCAGGGCCTCTCCACCATGCTGGCCAACCTTTTCTCAATGAGGTCCTTCATCAAGGTAACCACAGCTGGGGTTCATCCATCTGGGCTCAGTGACTGAATCTCAAAGGTTAAGTTGCTCATAAAGAAAATCTGAGTAGATCACACTTGTCTTTTTTTTGTGTGCAGCATCAAGTGGATATAAGTTTGAAAAAAGGAATCTGAACTGTATCATTCATATAAAACAGTAAAATCTTCTCTTTTTGTAGATTGAGGAGGACACTTGGCAGAAGTATTACCTAGAAGGAGTAGCCAATGAGATGTACACAGAGTACCTGTCCAGTGCTTTTGTGGGTTTGTCGTTTCCAGTCATTTGCGAGTAAGCACTTTTAATCTTTTTTTTTGCTTGATATAGTATTGTTTATTAATAAATTCGTAGAAAGTAGATACTATGACTTTTAACATTATAGATATTAGTATTATTGTTGTTTGTCCAGATTAGTCATATATTCCAATTTGTAATATAGAATAATTGTATTGTTTTATTTCATTTTTTGTCAATCATTAAATATTAAAAAAACAGCGTCTCTCAAAAAATGTTAAATAATATATTTAGACTATCTCAGCTTTGTGTGCATTTCAGAGCATATATAGTACTATTTTTACTCTGCAAAATGGAAAATGTAGCTTTCAGTAATATGAATTAAACATTGAAAAAGGGCAAAAGGTTCCTGGGATATTTATTGGAAAAAAGCTAATATCAAGCTTATTATTATTATAATAAAATTGTATTCATGTTCTGGTTTGCAGACTCTGCTATGTGAAGCTGAAACTGCTCCTGATAGCTATAGAGTACAAATCTGATCAAAGGGAAAGCAGGTAAGTAAAGTGGGGTTGTTGGATCATTAAATAAAAAAATTAATAATAGGCAAGTGCGTCCGCTGACATCATTTGCTCTCAGAGCTGTAGTCTCTTTAAATGACCGTCACTGTTTTACTGCAAACATTCCCCCACATATTGTGAGAAAATTGACATCTTAATTGGTTTAATCACAGACATCACAGCATTCTCTGACAAATTAATGAGCATGGTGGCAGTTGGCCTCTTTAAGCACAGCAGACGCTTTCTTTTAGTGGTTTCTCTGAAGCACTGATGCTCATTTGTACACTTTAAAGTGTCACTGCAATCAGTTTCCATCAGTTTAATTAATAAACAGAGGCTCTCCTGCCAAATGAGTTGCAACAAGCACTCTTGGCACATGGTGTCTCTGCCAGTGATTAGTGGAAATCCTGGCAAAGTCTGTGATATAACTTTCTGCTCTGACATCTTTCATCCGCAAATCCTCTCAGCACTCTGATCAATCCCGGAAACCATGTGAAAATGCAGGAGGGGACCTTGGGCTTCTTCATTGCCAGTGATGCCAAAGAAGTAAAGAGGTAATGAAGGCCTGAGGTTAAATTGTGTATAAATATATATGTCCTGCATGTCCTCTGTCCGTTTTATTTTTTGCTGAGCTACAACGTAGTGTCCTTTATTTACATCTTACTTCAAATTGCTCTGAGTTATTTGCAGTCTTCATTAAAAGTTCTTCAAACTTTTGGAAGTTTTACATATTGGTTGCTTTGTTTACTGATTCCCTTTCAACTCCTTGGACCTAACCAAAATTAGAAGAGTTTACTGATTTTTATTGTTTACTTAATGTGATACATAAACTATTTACAGTGCATTAACATTGTGTAATACAAGGGAAGAGCCAGTGTTGTTTGCACATAACAGACTACAAGTTACAAATTATATTTAGATATTTTGTAGGTAGTAACATGTTGCAAAGACATAATTTCTGTCTTAAATTATTTGGAAAAATATTTTGAAAAAAAAAACAGCAATCTTAACAAGCAGCATTATACAGGATTCTTATTTTTCTCCCACAGAGCTCTGTTCTATTGTAAGGCTTGCCACGATGACATAACTGATCCCAAAAGGATAAAGAAATGTGGTTGCAAGAAATGTAAGTCAAACAAAAAAAACACTGAATGTCTTGACTTCATTGATATTTTTTATAGACTGAAGTGAACTGGTTATGCATTAGACCAGCAGTGTATTTACATACTCTGCCCATGTGTCCGAACCACTGAGTTCCTGCATAAATGAGTTATTGCGTGAATCCTTGTTACTTGTACATATTCTCTGTCACACAGTGGTTCTGATGTTTTTTATTGTGCACTGATAACTTTGTGATGTGAACAGGCATTCAGAGAGACTGTTAACACCGCAGGTACCTGGACTGATCACGGTTGTAGCTTTTAAAAAAAACAGATGTTTGCCATGACTATTGTTCCACTTGGATTCACTTCAGTATGTCTTGTAAAAACATTCAAACTAATAGCTAACCTTCACATTTGATGTATTCTTTTCCTGCTGCTTGGGAAATTGGCACGCTTGTCTTTTTAAAAAAAATCCCTTAAAAGTGATATATTGTGAGTAATTTGGATTTGTTTCCCCTTCGACAACACAGCCTGCTACTTGTTCCCAACAAATGCGACCTGTTTGACTGCAGTGTAAATGTTGCATGTACAATGTGTGATGCTGCCACGACCCCTCGTTGTTGTCACGTGCATGTCGCTTATAAATTTAGTATTAAAACATCAAAACGTGTCAGAAATAAGCAGGTGTGAAAAACACACAATACACAGATTGCAATTGAACAGGGTTTTTCTTGTTCTGAGGAGAAATATACAGTGATATTGCAGAATTACCCCCCGCCAAAAACAAACATGAAAACAAAAACAAATGTTATTTTCTGAGTATGTAACTCTCCAGCTCACCACCAGATGTCTCAACTGACCCATGGAAACCAACTTGCTTTCAAGATGAAAAAATAACTAGAAATCTACTTGAAAGGCAAATGAGGATTATTTCCCATTTTTACTGTGTCATTAAAGGAATCAGTCATTTCACTGACCAAAGCTAAATTCTTTCAGTTGCATCATAGTTCCTTCAACTGTTCCTTATTTAAAGATGTTATGAACTAACATTAACTTTGTCTTTTGCCACTTTACTGGGGTCATATTAAAGAGATATGTTGGTCTCTTTTCTGGCTGTACTCACATATTGTGATCATCAGGATTTATGAGAAGGCTGGAAGAATTAAACAGAAACATTTTCTCTTCATAGATTTAAAAATAATCTTTTGAAAAAGTCATGAGATGCTCACAATAATAACTCCTGTGACTCTCAAAAGAACGCAAAAAGGAAATATTTATTTAGAATCTGTTAACTTTGGTACGTTGTCTCATCACTTTATCTTGTGCATCCCAGCAGCAGCAGTTTTCCTCTGTGCCCTGTCTACCCTTGTCCACTCTTCCTCCAGAATGGCCCTCTAAATTAACCTGCTCTTCCTCTCCTCTTGTCTGAACCCATGACTGTAGCCAAGATGCCCGCCTACAAGAAAATGAGACTGGCATGTTGTTTTGATTGCGGCAGCTCTGAGCGGGACTGCTCTTGCATGCCAGTTAATGTGCGTTGTAACTTGGACGCCCCTCAACGGGACATCCCACTCTCTGCTGTCTCTGTTAATGATTGCTCAGCCACTTTACGTGCCTGTAAGTTGTCGCCATGACATGTGCTCCTCCGTGTATGATAATATGCACTGTGTTTATGGCGCAGCGTGTCCTCAGCTTGTGTGTCGTCTCGCTTTAGCAGCTGTGTCGTCCCTGTCATCTATATAGATGTTGCTTTAAGCCTTATGATTTTGTCGAGTCAGCTGGTGCTCTGTGTCGCCAACCTTTGAGGTGACTTGTATAGCTGTTGTGATGCATGCTGGTTTACTGTTTTGTTTAGAAAATGTGACCTGTGCTGAATCAGATCACCAGATCTCTCTAATGCTGAGTGTATTATAGTGTGGAAGTTAATTCTCCTTGCAGTGACCTCAACAACATATTTTTTTAAAGAAGTCCATGTCAGAGATAATAACCTTTTAGCTACTTCTATCCTAAAGCAAAAATCCTGATGCAAACACAAACTGTTGTAAAATGTGCATACATTTCCACAGATAATTCGGATACAATAATAATGTAATTTAAACTTCTTTACAAACGTAATACAAATAACATCCATTTAATCTAAATATGTCACCACAATATCCTGCAGAAAGATGGATGAACAGAATATCTGTGTGTGTAGATGGCTTTGAGAACATTAGAAAAATGGTCTTGAGAGCACCTTAGGGGATTAAAAAAAGATTGAAGTGCATACTGTGCTTAATGTAGTGGTTTTATTAAATTAAGATGAAAACCTTGAACAAGCACTGGGGGTAAAATCAGTAACACATTCAGCGGAGAACGTTCTAGGGTGTAGCTTTTAGTGTCAAGGCCTTGACTGAATTGTACAGTAAGAGGAATGTAATTATGCTGTTGGGATCAGAGAAATAAATTAGAGTAGCACACTATTTGATTGTGTTGGACTTTGAATAAATTAATTGGACTAAATTTAGCTTCACAAGGATTCTTAATAGAAGTGTGATTCTCCTTTAAAGCCAGAGGCTTCTTTACTGATGTATCGCAACAGGCATGAAGAATGTGTCTGATGTTGCAGCGAATGGATAACAATTTGCTGGAAAACATTGCAGACTGTCATGCAGTTTTAGTCAATGTACATGGATCAAACACTATTCTGCGTGTACTTGAGAATCTCTGGGCATTCCCACCCCTCAACATGTCTTCCAGGGTTATGTGCTGCGAGCCTCGCCTGGCTAGCTAAGCTTGAGCATAGCTCTGGAGTTGCTGTCGACACGGTGCGGGGAACGCATAGAGCAAGGCCTTATACAGTCTGACATGAAAATTATGTTTGCATTTTCATTTTTGGAGTGCTACCGGTTGTCATGAAACACAGCCTGACAGTTCCTAACCACCAGGCAGCCGAGTGCCCCCGCCCCTCTGCTTTTTTCTCGTTGTGGGACAGATGCTAGCCTGTTAGTCCTGTGACTCTGCTCGCGCCCTCCGATTGCAGGCGACAGATGCCAGGACCAGCAAGGTCGCTGTTTGAACATCGCTGTCACTGTCCTGCCTTAAGCTCAATGCATGACCTTTATTGTAAGCAAGGGGTTGAAATAAGTCACTAATGAGCAAGTGTGGGATTCACAGGTCCAAAAAGTGACTCAGACAAAGTTCCATTCATCGTGCGGGTCGTCTTAGGCAGGGCTGCAGATCGGCTAAAGCAGATTTTTGAAAAGACACAAAATTAGTTTACACTGCAGACAAGTCTACAATGAGGATTTTCATGGTTACATACACATTTCATCTAAAGCTTTTTATAATTTTACACTGGATGAAAAAATGATTTTCTTTAAGGCACTATAGTTAGGACCTGCCTATATTTAAAGACAAAAATTCATTTTTTAGTTTCAGTTTCAAAATAGAACATGTCCTGTTTTCTGTTGGTTATAGTCAAGGGAAAATGTTTGACTTTGAAATAATATTACTAATCAGACATTTAAAGACTTCAGATTTGAATTCTCCTATGCACATTCTTTCAGATTTTTTCTGACATTTCAATGACTAAATGATTAACAAATAGCAAACTTGTCATATTAACCTACAATCACATCAGTCTCCGTTCACAGCAGGCTTATTTAAAACAACTAATCCCGTGTTGTCTTGACAGTTACTGACAACAAAACCTTCGAATCATAAACCCAACTGGCCAGTGTTTTACTTCTAATTTTTTTTTGTACATGTTGGAGGCAGACTTATTTTTCAGTGCTTTAAAAGTTTTCAGTTCACTGTTGTCATTTATAATTTGCTTTCATTACAATTTGCTTCTCCTGTAACCTCTCATTCGTCTCTTCATTTTTCTCAGCTAAAAATAGCTATAATGGATATATCAAATCAAGTAAGTTTTCATTTCCATGTCCTCTTTTTAGTCACATGTCTCTAACACTTCCATTTGTGCATTTCAGCTGTCACCACTTGACCTTTCTTTCACCTGTTGTATCTCACTTTCCAGCCCAAAATCATCCATCAATGTTCTACACATGCAAAGCTTTAGGAAAATGTTTCTTTGTGTTGGGTATCGGTTACAGCTCAGCAGTAGATGGTGCTACCGCTTCACTGTGTGTGTTAGATGTATTAAATCCTGCATTGCTGAACTGTTAAAGAAACATTTCAAGTAAATGTGCTGAAAGTCAAATGATGGCTATTCATCTCTGGTAAATACAAGAGAGGCATCAAGGATTTTAGCAAGGAAAAAAAAAGAAACGTCAATCTAATACTTTGCCAGCTCTGGTTCAGTCATTAGCTGTATGTGGACCACTTTAACAGGTTCTGTGACAGGCAGCAAATCTGCCACATTGTGTTGTGCCTGAGAAGTGCTTCACATGTTTGACATGGGCCAGATGAATTGAAAAGGTCTGAAATAGTAGGGATAATCTTCTAGACAGCTGACTGTTGAAATAATCATTTCTCATCTCCAGTTTTAGCTCCAAGACATTATTTTAACTAAAGAAGTGTGCCTTTTTTTACTATTTAATGTTCACCACCATCCCGTAATAAAAGTAGCTGATCCTGAATTCATCCCTCCCCCGTCAGACAGACGATGCATATGGATAGTTGTGGGTGTTAATCCACACTGTCTCCTCCTTGTTCTTGTGGCACAACAATTGTTGAAACACCTGAAAGCATGTTTATTAATTCATATTTATCATAAATATCCAAGTAAATGTCAAATAGAACATTTCATTAGCGGCTGTATGAACTAGTAAAGTGTTGTTAAATAAAAATGAGATTTTTTTTCAATTATTCATCCATTAGCATTCTTATGCCACAAAGAATTACCCCTTAAAATGAATTATTGTATTTGAGTTATAAGAAGAGTCACAATATGTTTTATTCACACACAACACACGCTGCGGGTTGTGTTTGAGTCGTTCTAAATTTTGTTTTGTGTTTTTCAAATCGCAAAACTACCATATAACACTCCCCCCTTTTGACAATTTTTCTCCAACCAGCAAAACAAAGGTCAGCTAACAAATTTCTAAAAACATGTCATCATGACTTGATCATCACCCGAGATATACTGGTAGCTTCTACATGCTACATGCTTATGCACAATATATCTACATTTTTTTGGAAAGAGATGGGAATCTAACATGACCATTTCAAAACATCTACACATCATTCCAGAGATGTTAGGATCCTTTATGATGCAGAGTTAAGTGGAAAACGGTTGTGTTTTGTGATTTGGGTAGCCTGAGAAAAAAAAGTACCAAATTCTGTACATTTGCTGATTTTGACTACTCTTCGTTTAGCAGTAAACAACAAACAACAAATCCAGTCATCAGCTTATCAGTACAAGTCAACTAAACTGAGCCTCAGCACCGCCAACGAGGCCTGCAATGGGCCCCCCAGTAGAGCTGCTGCTGTGTCAGTCCCCTTGGTAAACAACCGCAAGGGAAGCCTACTTTCTCCCACTGACCCCTCCACTCTGAGATTGAGCCTCATAGGCTCCAGAGACCTGGCCCCGGTCAGCAAGCTGCGAGGCGTGGCAGAGGAGTCCAGCATGCTCCAGCGTGCGCGTAGCCTGCCAGTGAAATACAGATACCAGTCCGGCCGCACCAGTAACAGTCAGAGGCAGTGTAAGGCCCAGCTCCTCACTTTTACCGAGCCTTGGTGTGTTTGGCAGGCCAGCTCTCAACAACAGCACAAAGCACGTGCTTGCCAGCCTGGAGTGGTTGCATGTGTAGCATTCTTTACTAATGACCCAGAGTGTGCAGCTGTCAGCTGTGAAACATTAAATATTGAACAGGACGAGCAAGATGTGAAGAGCCTGAGTGTTAGAGCGTCTCCTTCCACTGGAGGCTCTGTGTACTTCAACATTTTCCATTATGGTGTCAGTCCTCGACATGCTATCACTGCTGGAAACCATGTGTTCATCTGCCAACGAGCATGATCTTTGGGACTTTATTAAATTTAATGAAAGCTCTTGCAGCTCCTTTGTTGAGGAGTAAAAGAGGTAACCAAGACATGTTCACAGCTTGGACCAAAAATCACACCTAAGCATTTTTTCTTAACAACCTGTAACAAACCATTCCCAGTGAAAAACGACCCCTAGAGCAATCACAGAAATGCTTCTTTCTATGCTGCTTGTGTTTTTCAAAAATATATTTTTATACTTTCTGCCATAGATTTAAACATTTTGTTTTGTTCCGCAGCCATATTACCTTGTGAATATGTTTTCTTGATTACTTTACCCGTGGCTAAAACCTTCGCTCCCTATAAAGAACTCAACACAGTTCAGTGAAGTGATAAAGACAGTGTCCAAGGGCCATCTCAGCCATACATAAATCACTCTGGCATGAGGACCAACCTAATTATATGAGCCAAGGGCAGCGCTTCAAATACAAGAAAAACTAAGACAGAATCCAGCGTTGGCACAAATTCAGCCTAATTTTGTGGCACTGGATCCTTGATATTTGCATGCCATTACATTAATTAAATGTGTATGCAAGTGATTAGTAACAAAAGAAGGTTTCCAATTCGAGGTATGAGTAAATTTGCATTGACAAGGGATTAAAAGAATGACAGTATCCTAATAGCCCTGAAGGTATTAGCTGTGCTGCGTTATCTTAGAACTGTTGACATGTGGATTACAGCAGTTTCCTGGTTTAGTGTGTAGTGAGTAAAAACCTTATGGATTAGAGTAGCTGTCAGCATGATGATTGATGATGGCACTATTGCATGTTTGCATCTCCATAGACAGCATTGCAAATCAGGTGCTAATGTTTCCTGTCTGCATTACCCCAATATTGGATTGTTGTCTGCTACACTAGTACCCTGTCCACTCCATCTTGTTGACACACCCTCATTTCGCTTTGTCTCTGTATTCATACTATCCCTTTGAATTTACTCACTTCAAACTGTGCTGTTGTTGGTTCTCACAATTTGAGTACTTTTTTCAATTACTTTTTGTTCTGATAGTCTCCCACCTCACATCACACCATTTTGTTACAGTCGAAGAGGACCAGCAGTCAGCACTATCGCCCAAAAAGAAGCAACGCAATGGAGGCATGAGGAACTCCCCGAACTCCTCTCCTAAGATAATGAGGTATGACACCAGAATACAACAGAGAACATCTCGGAAAAAGTGCCCCGATTTGCATGGAAGCCATGGCAGGCTTTGGCAGGTACTCTTTGCCACACGGTTTCATGTGACACCCGGAGACTGCAGCTCTTAAACAGGCCTGGCACTAATGACAGCGCCAGGCGGCGAGAGAGGCTTTAAAGGATAGATAGCCCAAGGCTATTCATCTATTGTCGGATCCCTCTGAGGACTTTTCAGCACGTTAGGGCCACAGATGATATGTATCACCACAATGAAAGCCGAATTCAAATGCTACCTTGCTTTTATCTTGTCTCGTGAAATTAAATCAGCGCATCTTGATCTTGACTGGAGATAACACTGTTACTCAACAAAGGCCCCTCACAAGAATGATAAAAATAATAATAGTCATTTTCATTAAGTGCCATACTATAAGGAAGCCATGCAACAGGGGCAATCTGCAGTCAACACAAAATGATACTCTACAGATGGGAATTAATTAAAACTGACAGATGACTTTATGTTCCCATCACAAATGTGGCTGCTATTTGTTTGACATATGGAAACCAAGCCCACATGTCTTTAATGTTTACAACTGTAAGATACAGAACAGATCAGCAACATGCAGTGGTTATGAAAAAGACTTTGTTGTATTATGAATAAGTGTCCATATGCATCAGGAGGCATTTCCTTTTGATCTGTAGCCTCTGTTTTTTCAGGTGTTTGATTTGCTTCAAAGTGGTGTTCAAGTTGAACTGCTGCAGGTGATTTCCAGACTCTGGGGTAACAAAAGCAGGCTCTCCCAGTGCTATAGCCGACAGCTAAATATCAACCCACCAAACCAATCCATCTACTTGCCACGCTAATACACTGCAATGCAGGTGGATGCTTATTCCATTCAGGGCCTGCTGCCTAACCGTAGAAAGGGATTCACTGTGGTAGCCTAAGGGATACTTCATTGCAACAAGCAGAATAAAAAACATCTGGGTGTATACTATATCAAATGTGTTTTTACAGGACCTGCGGCCTCAAGGCCTTCGTAAATAAGTAATGATCAACAGATTGGCTGTGGGTTTTGAAGAGCAGGTCTTTGTCAGTTTACATGATGGGAGGGTTTTCAAAGACTTTTCCAGCACCCGGTGCTTGTGTAAGCTTTAGCAAACAAGTGCAGGGATGCTGAAATAGAGGATATACATAATGTGCATGTCTGCTATTTCCTTCTCAGCCAACATTACATTCCTCTGGAAGACACCTGGCCTTATGTTTTGCAGTCGTGATGTGTAAAAGTCCTGTCAAAACGGGTTACAATAAAACAAAGGTGGTGAATTCTGCTGCCAATCAGGAGGATGCAGATATGACGCCCACAGACCAGTCAGCACTGTACCATAAGGCAAACCACCAAAAAAAAAAAAGTGATCACATGTTTCCAAGAGACAGTTACGCTACTATTTCAAGCAAACTAACAAGTCCTGTCTGGAGCTTAGCAATGACTACCTCACTGAAATTAACACCATTTCCACAGGCTCCTTGATGGGTCATAAGACACATCTAACTGTGGGATGTCAAAACATGTTTGGTCACATCGAGCGCCTTGACATACACGTCATGTCTGCTACAGCGCTGCTGAGGCAATTGTCTGTGTGGGATAGCGACAGGCCGTCACGGCTGACAGTGAGCGATAGCTATCCTGGCAGAGCTCTGCCTCACCAGTCTTCTGCACAAGGACAAACCAAAGTGACAGTGGCTCAACGAATGATTGCGGAAACATTTGACTTTTGATTAAATATTTAGCTAAGGTGTAAAACCTGTAATTGTTCCACCCTGATTAGAACTTGGGGAGAAGCTGATAATTCAGTAGAATAGGATCCAAGTGATAGTGGAGGATTTTTGACTATGTAGAATTTTGGTTCATTCATTTTCAGTCTCTAGCTTCACCGTTCACCTCAACTTTAATGGAATTTATTCTAATAGTGTGATCGCTTGGTACTTTCAAAACACAATATTTGGAATAATTAATTCATAATCAAAATATTGAATAGATTAAATAACTAGAAACTAGAAATCAGGACCTGAAATTTTTAACTTACCAACAGGAAAATAAAAGTGCTTCTGTGTTTTACTCACTTACTGTTGGGGCAGAACTTAAACATTCATAACTGAAAGTCCATAGTTCAAGACAAATTTATTCTTTTGCCATAATGATATGGCATATTTATAAATCTCAGCTCTCTTTTGCACGAGCCTAATATTCACTCCCATTTTCATCCATAATTGAACAAAAATAACACCTTATGTAATTTGCATGTAAAACAATATGGACATTACAATTACAGAATGTATGAGGGGCATACATTTTTACCCAATATTCTTTCTTTACGTGTACCACACTCTATTTTGAAAATGTGAACACATCACACACATCTGAATATGCACATCATTAATCTGAATTCATCAGAAGACAAAACTCTAAACCAGACACTGTTGTGCACAAAAAAAAATGTGGCTTGTGTCTACACTTTTAATAAAGTAAGTATTTCTTTCGTTTTTTTTTTTTCAATATTGCATTTCATTACTTTGTTGATTGTGGGGATACTTAATATTGATATATATGCAACACAATTATTGCTCAGCTACTGTACTTTTAAATAAAAAATATCATTCATTGAAGAGCAAAATTCAATGCACACACATTGTGTATTGTCAAAAGTCATTTGCATCCTGAGATCAGAATCAGAAAGCTAGAATGTGGCAGAAAAGACAATTTCTTATCAAGCTACTTCTGTTCTTGAAGGGACATCCAGGTCTTGCCTGAGGGTATGTGAGCCCAAAGGCAAGTCTTTTTGGCTTCAGTCTCTTACAGCCTGAGGGATGATAGATTCAACTGACACTTTCATGCATACTTAACATGTTACTTAAGGTGGCATTCTTTTAGAGTACTCACATAGATTAAAGGCATGGTTCTCTTACGGGGAGAAGACTTTAGTAATTTAAAGGTTTTGGACTCAGACAGAAGGCTGCTGTCTTAGTTTCCAGAGGATAACATCTTTAAGCGTGATCTGAATCTGACAAAGTCGATTTAATGTGAAAGGAATTGTGCTGGCTAGGTCATAGTTGTCTCCTACTGTGCTGGTCTTGTGTATTGGTTGACAAATAGTCTTTTTTTACTTTAAATTGCTGCTTTTTTTCTGTGTACGATTTTCTTAATAGTTTGGGGTGATGATTATGGTTAGGCTGTATGCATGAATTATTCCAAAGATATTTTTGTTAAGATTTCAGGCAAAATCTTTTAATCTTTTGAATTGTATATAGTCTTATTATGTTCATAATTTAGTCTACTGTTACAGTTCTGTAATTACACATAAGTGCTTAAAAAAATTTGTTGACCATAAGGGGTCACACTGTACGATCTAGCTGCATTTATACATGTTACAAATACTCATGCTGCGGTCAGTTCTGGATGGACTGAAGCTCACCGCTACATCCAACAAAATGAGTTTATATATTTCTGATGGTCTGTTTAAACATTAATACTCTTCACTTTGGAAAGCAAATATGGTTGGGCAAATTGCTGAAATATTTAGAGTCTGGTCTGTTAAAGCTTTTACCTCGCAGCACACAACATCAAAAGCTGTATGCAGTAAGGGGGCGTAATTGCATCTCCTTGCTCATGCCAGTCAACACAGTGTGTTGCTGCCATCTCCTTCTGCCTGATTGCTGCTGCTGATGTTGCTCTGCTTGATGACATGGCAGCTTTGTTGGCATTTGTGCAGATGGCCTCTGACAGCCTTGAGCAAATAGAATTTTTTTTAAAAAGCCAGAAAAAAACTAACGTCATGAGAACAAGTGACCTTTTTGTAAATTTGAAATAATCCGCCGATCTTTTTGTGAATGTTCAAAAACATTGAAAAACTCTAAAAACATTGTTATTTTGAAATGGAGTATACGCATTTACTAATTATAAAGCTTTACCTCTTGCTTTGTCTTCTGTCAGACATGACCCACTCCTCATCCCAGGCAACGAGCAGATAGAGACCATGGACGAGAACATAAAGAAATACGATTCCACAGGGATGTTTCACTGGTGCCCATCCAAAGACATCGAGAAGGTCACCCTGGTGGGTTGGGCCTTTTCATTCGGCTCGCGTCATTTGTCCTTGACACTTTTTGTCCTGCTGACAGATGTGCTATGTGACAAAGCACCATTGGAGGTTGACAGGGCACTTAAACACTTTGTAATGAGGTGCTTGACACGTCATTTGCAACATATCTTGTACTAATACATATGCCGTTTTTCAAATTACTTTCATAGTCTTTTACCATCATTAGCTTCATGATATATTTTACAGGCTGAGTGAAAAAGGACAAAGCACTAACATTTGCCAGAAGGCCGATTAATACCAAATTCCTATCATTAAAACATTTCCCTCCTTTTCTTTCCCTGACAGACACGCAGTGAGGCTGCCATGACTGTTCTAAGTGGTCATGTGGTTGTGTGCATATTTGGAGACGTGAAATCAGCATTGATTGGACTCCGGAACTTTGTAATGCCCCTGAGAGCAAGCAACTTTCACTACCATGAACTGAAACACATCGTGTTTGTGGGGTCCCTTGAGTATTTGAAGCGGGAGTGGGAAACTCTTCATAATTTCCCAAAAGTCTCCATTCTGCCTGTAAGTAGAGAAAAATCAGTCATATCAAAGCTTTGTATATAATCATATGCATTATATTTCACTTTTGATGCAACAGATGCATTTTATTTAAAGAAATAACACTAGTACTTGTAAAAAATTTTCACTATGAATATTTTTTTTCCCCTCAAAACTAGAAGTAGTCCGTACAAGAGCATCTGCTCCTTCCACCTTTCATGGCTATACCTGCTAAGCATTTAGCTGATGTAAAGTTTGAGGTTTTTGGTAAATATTGAGAAAGGATACCCCTTTTAAATATCTAATTAAAAGCTCAATATTTCTTAAACAATTTTCTTCTGTATATTGCTTCTAGATAAAAGGGAGTCCTGCTTAACCATTTTTTGCTGTTACTGTGGACTGTATATATCACAAAAACAAGAAAGTCTCAAGTTTGAGAACTCTTCATCTCTTCTATCACAAGGTGTGATAGTAAACTTTACCTTTCGTTTCTTCCAAAAGGGCACACCGTTGAGTAGGGCAGATCTGAGAGCTGTCAACATCAACCTCTGCGACATGTGTGTCATCCTGTCAGCCAATCAGAACAATATTGACGATGCATCACTTCAGGACAAAGAATGCATCTTGGCGTCACTCAACATCAAATCCATGCTGTTTGACGACAGTATTGGGGTCTTGCAGGCCAATTCTCAAGGTAAAGATGCCCTATCATAGTTCACTGCACTGCCTGGAAGGGACAAGGCCCTGGCACAGAGAATATTCCTCACTGGGTGCCGCCTGGCTGACCTGTTGTTGTTGGATTTGACAGTAAACCTTACTGACTATTCCTCAGGTTACTGTAACAGCTGGTTTCCTCACAAGCTTCATTGGTAGCCACATGTACATCAGAAATCCCCCAAAATTGCCTTGGATGACTGTAAAAAAAATGGCTCTAGTTATTAATATTGCATGCTACGGCATTCTAAATGACAACTGAAGCACTCAGTTAGCGTCAGATGGTCCTCAGTAATGGTCATTGTGTAGCATTAAGAGAAATGCTTTTAGAAACCTTTTGACCTAAAGAGAATAAAAGAGAATAGACAAAAGCTGACAATTTAATTATTTCTGTAATACATGTATGGCTTCACATTTGCCTTATTTGGCACAGAATGATGGATGTCAAAGCACAGCCTATGCATTATACATGTAGAATCAGTGATTTAATGTGCCTACATGTCAGTATGGAGAAAGGAAAGACTTTCAAACCAGTCTGAGTACAATCTTTAATTATTTTTTTCTCCTAAGTGAATCAGTTTCATACTGTATATGAATGCATATATGTATGTATAAAAGTTCTACCGACTTTGGAATAGTGGGGTGGGGTTTCAAATCCCAGCTATGATATTACTATCCACTAAGGCTAGATATATGAATATATATGGTATCCAGCTGATATGAACTACATATGAACTACTATGATATGTACTACAGGTACATATGAATGTCTGGCAGCTGGATAGTGTAGTCTACCTTGATACATGAGTGAGAATTATTGAAGTCATACCGGTTTGGAAGTCGCTCAGGTTAACAACTTCTGCATCAGTTGCTGGGAATTGGCAGCAACACTAGAGGGGCAAAAGACCAGCTCCTGGAATTTATGCAATATCCACACTGATGTTCTGCATAGTCCTGAACCTGCCCAGCCTGAGCTACAATGCTGGATGGACGACACTAAGCTGCATGCAAGGAACTATGATTTAGATAAATATTTATATAATATATACTTATATATGTTAATTGAAAATCTAACTCATTGAGTTGCTGCTTTACAAATGGATGTGAAATTAATAAATTGAGGTGATAAATAATTTCTGCTGGATTGATCCCCTAAAGAAGAACTGAACTGCTTTCATAAATATGACTTATGTATTGTTTGTGTCCCTCAAGGCTTCACACCACCAGGCATGGATAGATCTTCTCCTGAGAACAGCCCAGTCCATGGTTTAGTGAGACAGACCTCAGTCACAACTGGAGGAAATATTCCAATCATAACAGAACTAGGTACGAGATTTGATGTATGTTTGCGTCCAATAACTGATATGCTCTTCTAGCTGCAGCATGTTTTTGTTTTAAGTCCTTTTATGCAGACATTAAAACAATTCTGGTTATATGTTGTTGATTCTTTTTTAACAAAACTAAAAGTTGAGCTTTTTGTGCGTTCATCCCTTGTTGACATGTACCAGTAACTGTTTCTCCTCAACACTTGTCTAGCACCATTAGCAAAGCCAGGCAAAAAACTGCCTGTGATTTCAATCAGTCAGGATAAAAGCAGTGGGACCAACATACAAATGATAACTGAGCTGGGTAAGAAGTGCCTGTGTCCCGTACTGCAGTGTTGTAACTGCTGCTGCCTCCACATCAGCTTTCTTTTGATTTTCTCTCGCTGCACAAGAGGCTCAGCCCATTCCCATGGCATCACTTTGAGCACATTTTACCCTTGGTTCTGGTTGAAATTGCCTGTCTTGTTTTGGCCCCTTATCTCAAAGCAAAATTTCTCCCTTTTATTTTTCTAAGAATTGCAGGGCCTTTGATCCCCCAGAAGTCCTTGTGGCTGTTTTCATAGCATCTTCTGTTGGATCACATTTTATGGCCAGTGTCCTTCTTTCATCTTAGCTCTGTCGATATGACTGACATTTATTTCTGTCCTCACAGAAGGAGCAGTTCTCCAACTATATTTTACATCATGACTTTCTTCCAGTTACTGCATGTGTTTCTGTGCTCAAATCCATCTTTAAATAAGGTTCTGGGGCAATGGTATGCTTTTATTTGATCTGACACACAAGTACATGTAATTTGAAGTCCTGTCTTGGATTTACAAGACAAACAATAGTATATTGGGTTTACTTATACTGAACTTATACAGGATTCGAACTGAGGCCTGGAACTTTGACAATATGCATGGTGTCATGAGTGTGCATGGATGGCCTGGATATGGAATGTGGCAGAGGCAAGTCGTCCATATGATTGAATACAAAAACTAGAAACTGTGTCATTACAGTTAAATTCAAAATACAAGAATTTACCAAATTTGCCTAAATAAATTGAGAACATGTCAGAACATATACATATCCCAAAAACAGTCCATATCTTCAGGTACTGCCTGTTGTGCACAACCGCTGTGTGTCCTTTTCACGTGAATCAAGCCTGACCAATGCTTTTGCAAATAAGAAAACAATTCCATGCAATCTGCTTTCAGTGTGCACAAAACAAACAAGCAGATGTTATATATCATTCATTACATGTATGTTTGCCTCCACAGTAAATGACTCCAACGTTCAGTTCCTGGACCAAGACGATGACGATGACCCAGACACAGAGTTATACCTCACTCAGCCTTTCGCCTGTGGGACAGCTTTCGCGGTCAGCGTTCTGGACTCTTTAATGAGTGCAGTAAGTCTGAAACAATTAAGCGAACAGACAAAGCTGTGAATATAATGAGATAATGATAAAGCCATTATGATCTGAAAAATGCAAAGATATCTTTTAAGTTAACTGCATGAGGTGTAGATTACCTCCAACTCCCACTGGATAAAAAACGCTATCCAGTTAAAACCATAAATGACAAGAATCAAACCTGTACAGGCATAATGGCCTCATTTGTTTGCGTTTCAGTTTGATTGAGGCTAGAACAAAGCTGCCTTCAAGTGCGCTTCAGTGTAGAGAAAGGTAATGCTACCTAATGGACAGTCCTCATCTATCATCTAAGTCAATAGTGCTGTCAGCAGCCAAGAGAGATGTCACAGTGCTCTACAGGCTAAGGAAGACAAGAGACTAGATAGAAAAGAAAAAGGCCGGGCATGTCTCGATGTTACAAATGCAAAACAACTGCTTGTTGGTTTTCTCAACCCATAAGAACCCAGGGTGTAATAGGTGTAACAAACAATTTAAACTAAAATCAAAGATGACCAAAGTAACCTGCGACAAATCACAGATCATTGACATTTGGCGGTGGTAGTTATTTGCTTATTCATTTTTGTTTGCGTTTATGTGATCTGTGGGGCCAATTTGGTCCGTTTCCTCCAGAAAAAAGGTTATTTTCAGAAAGAAATGGGTCTGGGTTTTAATGGGTTAGGGATTAATCCTCTTTCACTTTATTCCTCCAGACATACTTCAATGACAATATCCTCACTTTGATCCGGACGCTGGTAACAGGCGGGGCCACACCGGAGCTGGAGGGGCTGCTGGCTGAGGAGAATGCATTACGGGGTGGTTATAGTACACCACAGACCCTGGCGAACAGGGACAGGTGTCGTGTGGCACAGCTGGCCTTGTACGACGGGCCATTCGCTGACCTTGGGGTAAGTCAGTGGCCTTGTCACCCAAGGGCTAAGGTCACCTCCGTCCACTTGCATTAGAGAAGCTGTCTTCACTCAAAATATTCAAACTAATGGAGTTAGCTGTGACAGAGCCTAGACAGGAAATAAGAAATGCGGTATGAATCAATTTGTCCTGTGCTTTATGATAATACATAATCTTTGTGTTTAGTATAGAAATACATACGTGTATAGCCATATTCTTGTAATAGATTTACAATAAATTGTCAGTTTGCATATGATAAATGTTAATGAAGTCCCTTTCATTTATTTTTTATCATTGTCCAGATAATTAACTGTTGTCTTATATGTCTGGATATACAAAAAAAACAAATTTAGTTTATTTACATATTAACATTTCTGTGTTTTTCTCATAATAATCATTTCTGTTTTCTTCTGCTGTCTTGTAGGATGGTGGTTGTTATGGTGACCTGTTTTGTAAAGCCCTGAAAACATATAACATGTTGTGTTTTGGTATTTATCGGTTGCGAGACGCGCATCTAAACTCACAAAGCCAATGCACCAAGCGGTGAGTAAGTGTTCCAGCAACACCCCACCCCCACCCCATCACGAAGGCTCACACTTGGTCTGCTTCTTTCTAGGTATGTCATCACCAACCCACCATATGCATTCGAGCTGGTGCCCTCAGATCTGATATTCTGCCTGATGCAGTTTGACCACAATGCTGGCCAGTCTCGAACCAGCCTCACCCACTCTTCTCACTCTTCCCACTCCTCAAGTAAAAAGAGCTCCTCCGTCCACTCTATTCCAACCACCAACCGCACCAACCGCATCAAAAGCAGGGACTCACGAGACAAACAAAAGTATGTGCCCCTCTAAAGCTGTCTGACTGTCCATGTCTGTGAACAGTGCCTGCCAGGAGTGTTGTCCTGTGTGTCTTTTGTAGGGTCCAGACAAAGTGTAACACGTCTGGTTGCCTATGTATGTTTGTATGTCTGAATGTGAATGTATGTGTCACTTGTATGTCTTAGTTTGCATTTAACAAAACAATCCAGTGCTTTTTGGTTTTCCCCGTTAAAAAGGACTGGCCCCTGTC
The DNA here is from genome assembly GCA_013363375.1 of Menidia beryllina. NCBI lineage: Eukaryota > Metazoa > Chordata > Actinopteri > Atheriniformes > Atherinopsidae > Menidia > Menidia beryllina. The sequence continues at coordinate 3,575,181 of JABUIW010000056.1, forward strand.
TGGTAAGATTAAGACATCACCAGGGCTTTAGTTCCTCCTGATGGCCGCGTGCACTGAACCTTTTCCCCACATCTCAAAATTTTCAACACAAGACTGGCAGTCATTCAGGATGGCTTGTGAATAATTGTTTAGTTACTGAGGTTATAAAATTGTATTTGATCATGATTCAAATAAAAACACACTCAAAAACCTCCTGCAGTGAAAGTGATAACTGAAAAAAAATAATAATAATAATAAGTCAACTGCAGATAAGAGGGATTCTTCAACTAAGATTTTTTGGGTGGAGTGATTGAATTGTTATTTTATATTTGTCGTGCACACCTGGTTTACATTATTTTCCCCCCGTCATTACCTAAATCATGATTACTTAATTACAGTCTACACAGGGCCAACAAACATCTTTCAGGCTGAGGCAGTCCCATATTTGTTTAATTGTGAGAAAGGGACTTGGCGGTAAAACGACTGGATGCTTTATAACAGAAAAATATGTGATATATTTAAATACAGTATGCTTTCAACTCTTGAGGAGTAATGTGCAGGACGTCTAGCTTCGCTGCATTTTTCTTGTGATAACGAAATCCCTTCTCTGGAGCCTCTTCACCTCTCTGCATTCCAAGTTTAGCCCTGCTAAAACTTGCAGTTGTTTAACTTTTATTTGAACCTGAACCTCACTGTACTTTACTTGCACTTTTAAACATGTCTTAAAAGTTCATACAATGTCTTGTCTTTAAAATATTGCACACCCTGTCCTCTTACTGCCTTTTGATTTTCATTAAAATGGTATTTATTTGACAAAATGTTGCATGCCACCATGAAGTATTATGTCAAGATACCTTGCAAGTAGAAGCTGTTAAGTTTAATAAAGTTACACCCACATTATGATTACATTGTGTTTACATATGAATGCCACATCTAATGTTGATTTTATTTTAATTCTTTTCAGCCTATTTCTATGTTTTCCCCAAGGTGTATTGGTAAATGATAATTTGTTGAGACTTTACCACAAAGTAGTTCACCAGTGATTACATCGATAATGAAGACTGAAAAACAATTTTTATATCCTGCTAGTTGGCAAGTCATGATTCAAGAGATTTAAACCTCCAGGTAGCTCACAGAACAATTGTTCCTGGTTGGATGCTCTTAAAAAAAAAAAAAAGGGGGGGGGGGGGGGTATTGTTTTTCACTGCCTGCATCCAGTGTGTTAACCTGTAGACTGGATATAGGTGTCATTCTAAAGATGTTATGAAGATGTTCCCTCATAGATCTGCACCTTTGGGAAATCCATTCATTAATTCTCCATACTGCTTATTCCTAGTAGGGTCTGGGGTGGGGGTCTGAATCCAATTCCATATTTTTGGCTAGAGCCGGATTACACACTGGACAGCTCACCGATCCATCACAGGTCAATCTATGTTGAAATAGGTATCTGAAATATAAAGCATTAAAAAAAAAATTATGTTAGAATATATATGCAGGAAAAAAACAAAAAAAAATCTCCAGAGGCTCACAGTTCGTTGTTTAGTAACACAGCACTATACAAAGTCTCCATCAAATTTCCCATTTTATAGAAAACACAAAGTAAAGTTTATATTAATTCTGAAATCTTGATGTCCTAAGAAAGAACACGGGAACCTGCATCTCTGCAGAATGTAGCAACAGAGAGGAAACTTTTATTTAAACACATGAATATTCAGCTGGAAATATATTAAGAGATGCGCTTGGCCCCTATTAAACCATCAACTCAGTCAATTAGAAGAGCTATTAACTCTAATAAGACATTTTTTATATGTATTCTGAGTCAATCAAGGGGCCAGAAGCGTACTAGAACAGTTTGAGGGGCAAAATGTCCACATCTATTACTTTGATAGAATTTAATCGTTCTGCATTTGTGTATATGTTTTAAAGAAACCCTGAAATGGTACATTTGCAGGTATTCTAACTTAAAAGTTGCAAACTGGAAGTTACTGCAAACGTTGCAGGGACAGATCCATCATATACAAATACTGGTGTCATATTAACGTTGAAGTCAAGTTATGTGAGAAAGGACATATCTATTGTATCTCTTGTCACTGCATATATCTTCTTACAAATACCTAAACAGTCCTTTGTTGAAGCCACTCAAAGGATGTTGCAGAAGGCAGAGGTATGCAATCTACAAGCACTTCTGGTCCTTCTGTTTGTTGAAAAAAGCTCACAAATCTCATTTGCTCAACAAACATTTCAAGCTTTTCATGGTTAGTAATCAATGCTTTTTCATTAAAAGGAACACTTATTTCACATTTAAAAAACAATGAATCAGTTCTTTTTGTTGGTTAAATGAAATGACTTTTTATTTTACCTGCATGCTGCTCTATAAGTTTTCAATTCCATCTGAAATGCTGTAGCAACAAACACCCTATAGATACCCTATAGCTGCTTGATACATTCTGATCCATATTAATGGCAATTCAAGACCTTACATGATCCGTTTTCTGTTGAGTTTATCAAAACCCGCTGTTTAACCCTTGCTACTTATATTTGTAACGACTTTGTTCAGTTTTTTTCTTCAAATTTCGCTTCTCATCATCATGCTCAGCAGGTTTTTGTCATCAATTCTCACCTTGCCCATTCAGCTTACATATAGTGTACTACTTTCTTTTCCCAAAGTGCAACAAGGATGAATAGAGTTGGCCAAGGTATGGACGTGAATGATTGTGCATGATTTTAAAGATTGCACTGAACATGACCATGTCCTTGCTGACATTTTGCTCTTTGAATCATAGCCAAATAGTTTCGACTGCATGGTTATAACCTATGCACCACATCTCAGTGTAGGTTTGAGCCTTGAATGTTTGTTTGTAACTAAATGGTTTTATGCTACTTCACTTTATTCTGTATCATGTGATGTTTGCCGTCTTATCTTTTGCAACATTTATCTGTAGACATATGTGTGAATGCACGGTAGACCCTGCCCTACCTCATGTTGATAAAAATGCATGAACATGGGCATTGCCAAGTGTACGGTTTACTTTTTACCTTTCAATGTTTTCTTTTTTTAAGAAAAAGTTGCATCAAGCCAAAACTTGAAGCTCCTCATCTAAGGAATTAAACATTGTTTTTATTAAGTATATGGTTGAAAGTACCGTTTTAACTTTTGATATGGCGCAGTCAAGTCTGAAAACTGATTTTGTTTAATTGGTGACTTGCATGTCTGTTGAACGAACAAAACAGCATGTTTCCACAGCAGGATGATATAATTGAAAAAACAAAACAAAAATAAAAAATTCTTCATTTTTGTCCATGAAACAGAAATCATGATATTTCATCATAATTAGTGTGCCTGCCTTTAAAATATCAACTTGGATCATAAACATGTCAGAATAAAAAAAAATTGTTTTTCAAGTGCAACGTATTCTACCAATGATCTGAGTGCACAGAAATCACAAACACTGAAACTTACCCTGAAATCATATAGAATTAACAGTCTGATGTCCCCCTTCTTTTTCTCTATGTGATTTGGCTCTTTCTCAGAAAAGACATGGTTTACAGATGAGCCAGAGAATACCAACCTGAGGACCATACAGTTCAAGCCTGTGAATACTCTCGCCATCAACCAAGTCAGTCAGAATAAATGCACAAGCAGCTCAATTCCACCCATCAGAGAGGCAGAGGATGAGTGCTGAGCTTGGGACCCACGCTGACACCTGCGCGCCTGGATTCCCAGAGGACTTATTGTGTAGGTGTCAGTCTGGGACTTTTGACATCTCATCTGAAAACATAAATCTTCAGTTTACATTAAGACTAAACAAACTGCTGTCCTCCTGCACCTCTGCAGCAATTTGTCTGGGCTGATTTAGAACCATGACGACAATCATAGTAAAGTGATGCGGCCACAGAGCTGATAATTCGCACAGCTTCTCTGTTGGAGTGACCAGACTCCACAAATTTGATTTCATTTTGGGGAATGAGGGTCACTTAAGAAGAGAAATGTAAAAATGACCACTACTAAAAGATGTTATTTCTATCATTACTCAAGATCATGAATTTAATTAGTAAAAGTTGCCTTTTTAGCCGTCCATGAACTACTAATATTCTATACAGTATGTTAAAATGTGTATTTTACGACCAGCTACAGCCGTCACCACAATGGCATGGGTAGTGACTGACTTGCAGTGATTTCTTTGCCATTTTGAGCTAATTCACAACATTTGTGACAGTTATGATAGCCAGTGTCCATATGTAATGACATTAGGCTTCAGCCTTATCTCTATCTGTTTATATTTGTCTTACCTTTGCCTTTTTCAATTCTAGAATCATTTTCATGTTGCTTTTTGTTTCTTCTTTTTTTTTCTCCACTGTTCAAAATCCCAGAAATGTTTCTGGAAAGATTCAAATGTTTGGAGTGATATTTTGTTCTTTCCTTTCTGATCAATAGCCAAATATGATAGAGCTGTTTTGTTGATCGTCTCATACACTTCCTCTTTACATAGAAGCTTTTTTTTGTTTAAAAAAATAAAAAATAGCCAGCTGCTTTGACAGAATCTGGCACCATGTTTTAAGTCTGTAGATGTGTTTAATTTGAAAGCCACATATCGCATGAAGTGGGCATCTTTAAGTCCTCCTTTGGCTGTGAGCACTGCCTGACACATGGACATTGTCTTGGATGCCATGGGGCAACTTGAATGTACTCCATAGCCAACGTTAATGCCATAGTCACTGTAGATATATGAAAAACAGCTCTATCATAGAACTGAGTTTGGCTATTTACATGCTCGTGCTGGACTGTGTTGGTAAACCACCTTGGTGAAGGACTATATTCTTGTTTAATTCTTAGCTATTCATAAAAGAAACAAATCATTTGTTTCTGCTGAAGTAGCAAACATTTGGTTTTTGTATCGACACTGCAGAGATGGCTGGTAAGAATCATGTCTTATCTAAATAATGGAACATAGCTATACTGGCACTGTTGTCACTTTATGTAAGAATCAATGACAGAGAGAATGAAAAAATAAATAAACGAAGGAGTAAAAACTCTATCCACAGATTATGCATTACAGTTCAGTTTAGTACTCATGATGGATGTTTTTGTTGAAAAAAAAACAACGTTTGTGACACGTTAACTGGCACAGAGAACATCCAAGCTGTCCTTCCCTCAGTGCCAGTTATGTGCCAGGCAGTGCTGATACCAATGGAGGACACAAGGAAGACCCACTGCTGCGAAAAGAGGCTTCTAGTTTAACTTTCTCGAGATAACCACAACTGTGGTAAAGAAACCACTCCTAAAGTCTTAAAACAGTTTTTGACTGATCCATCATCATCAAAAGCAATTAATCTTCATGTAAATCTGTAAAGCTTAATGTAAAGTATTCTTTGTAGTCTAATCTTGTTAAAAAAGTATGTGTGGGGATGAGAGACAGTCAGAGTTTATAATATTTCGTTCTATTTTTTTTAGTGCATTGTCATCACAATGATGGTTGTAAGATGATATTCATGTCATGATCCACAGTAATAAATACGGCTTATTGTCTTGTAAAAAAAATAGACTTGTACATAAATTGTACATGGTTTCATTTTGTATTTTCACAAATTAAAAGCTGATGTATTGTGCTCTACCGCATGTCATGTCATATCTTCCCAGACTAATCTCCCAATGATGCTGATTGCCTGATGTTTGGACATAATGAGTACCACAGTACACTATTAGTATATTTCAGACATCTTTAGTGATCTTGTCTCTCTTTAATAATGACTATATACACACAGCAGCATGCTGTTTCTGATTGTCAGGCTGATCCAATGACAAAAGACATTTCTTGGTACCCTCTGGATAATAGCTGATAAAAACACACCACATTCTCACCTTAGGGATATAGAGAACCCATCATGTTGCTTGTTAACGATTTCACACACCATGGCACAGTGGGAGACTGTCGGCATGCCAATAATGTTTACAGTCTAACACCTCACAGCGAGGCTGCTGATTTGTCTGATCATCCTGCCAGGGGCTGTGTCACCTCCTGTTAGTAAACAAACACGTGTAATTATAGATTTAAAAACATTCATTTCACTGCATGAATCAGCTCCATTGATAGACTTTGTGTCGGATGATTAACTGCATGTATCAAAATAACTTTCTTGCAGGACTGCATAAACATAAGGCAATCTAAAAGGAAAGAAACAATAATAATTATGGTGGTTAAAGAGATTAAAACAAACTTTCAGTAATAAATCAGGAGAGACTAGAGGCAGGTAAGAGTTTCAAACAGCCTGGAGTCAGGACTAAGCAAGTTAAAACGATTCCTAGTGGTGATAGATCAAACAAATTGAGGTGAAAGAAAACCATCAGTCACGTCTGTTACCAGACATGACTGGAGAAGTGGAAAAAAGTTAGACATTCCTGGCCAGTTTGTGGTAACCAGCATCTAGAATTATTTCCTGAATGTAAACGACAATTGTATTCCCCAGTTTTGACAGGTGAGATTGCAGTGAAGATGTGCCTCAAACCCACAGCTCTGTTGTCCAGCTAGGACACACGAGAAGTAACGGAGGCCTCAAAACTTTTATGTTCAGATGTTGTGTAAATACTCATAAATCATTACACTTTTTAGTGACGTTTTGCAAAAGCCAACATGATAGAAGTTTATCCTTAGCAGGTAGATACAAAAAATAAGTCATTGAACAATGTTGAACTTTTCATCACACTTTCAAAGCCATTTACTCCAGTCTGGCTTTAAACTGTGTTTCTTTCATATTAACAAGTCTCAGAGGGAAAATAAAATCTTTCATATAAAAAGAAAAACTACATTATTAAAATCCTAAATTACAGATCCAAAACCTGTGCAAAAAACACCGCAAATAACATTAATTTTGTAAAGCATAGAAGAGATACTTGTTGATATCTGGATTCTAATGTATTTTTCATCCCGTTATTCAAATCCATCCTTCGGATTACGACAAGAACGTTCAAATCCATGGTCACTCCAAAGAACAACTCTCGCCTGGCTCTGCAAGTGATAATAGTTTCCATGACAATGGAGCACTCTCAGTGCATCAATGCCAGCCTGGATAAACAGTGATCCTTTACCAAAACAAGGGGGTCATTACAGCAGCTTGTCAAATCAATGTTGAGAGTGTCCTGGCTGATTAAGGCGTCCCCTCTCAGTCCTGACACAGTGTCAATACTGGCTGGCCTGTGGCGGCACACTCCCATGATTGGACTGAAATGCCTATCAGTCAGGCAGCTGAGCTGGACTAATGATTCCCTGTGCTGCCTATTAGAGGGACATGACAATTTAATCCTGTGGGCCAGGGAGGGAAAAGTGACCTTGGTGCTTTATATTGAGAATGAGGCAAATTGACAAGAGCAGATAAATCCTTACCTTGGGCTATTAACAGAATTGAAGAACAACAAAGGCAGAAGGTTATCTCTTATATTTGCCCCTACTTTCTTTAAACCTGTCACAGAAAAATCATTTGAATTTGAACATAATACAGAAAAAAATTCCCAACTAAACAGCAACATTGAGTTCTTTGTATTTTTCCACAAAATATTTCCTCTCTGCACTGCCACAATCGATGCAAAGCTTAGAACAACAAGAGTCAAATAAAGAGCATTGGTTGAATTCTTCTATGCTTTGCTGTAAAGCTAGAATATTGAATGCGGATATTGCTTGGAGCTCAATGTTTTTTAGCGTTCAAAGCCATTCCAGCATTGCCCCAGGGCAAGGTATATTGCCTTGGACATCCATCTTACTGCTATGAGTACGCCGTCTACATGGTTGGAAAAAAACCATGTGTTTACACAGATGTTTCAAGCTTTTAGCACCCATCTTGCTGTACTGAGCAACACCACCATCTTTTGTGCCAAGGGCCATATACATTTTGCATTAGTTTACCCTTTGATACAGAATGACAGAGGGCAGGGAAGCTTGCACACAGAGTCTAAAACAAAGTGAATACTCTCAACGCTAATCTAGATTTAAACTGAGAAAGCTTAGCTTTTCTTACACTGCTACTTCATTTATCCCCCTTTTAATGTAGCTGGTTTAGGTTTAATGAGACCTGTGAACAGAAAAAAGGTACGATGTCTCTCAATATTCTTACCATAAAAATCAAATGGCAAAATATACAAATTTCATTCCGGCTTTAAGGAAGAATCTGTAGCACTGGGAGGCAATTTGCCTGCAAGGCGCAGTTGCCACTTTGACCCATCATGTTCATTGTAAAGGTCAACATTTGCTTTCTTTTTTTTCTCTCTATGCATGCATAAATCAAAGCTCTTGGCTTTTTATTTTTTGTAGTTGGAAATATTAATCGAAAGCAAACTGTATGCTTTGCAATGGTAGATTTTTGAAAATAGTATGAAACCAAATCCAATTCTGTAAATGCCTTTCAGTGAAAATAATACAGTGATTTTTTTTCATCCGCAATTAGGTTTTATGTGCCAAATTATAGTTTGGATGATTACATGACCTTCACTTCTGTTTCCCTGCAAAAAATTTAGCAGTAACAAAGCAAACAGATGGCCACATCCCATTACATCACTTCACAGCCAAAGCTATAAACACGATTTATAATTTTCAAGATATTATTTAATGTGATTCATGTTTCTGTCTGATTCTCATAAGAGGTTAATAGAAATGCCAGTGTGCTTGTTGATTTACTTAGTAAAATTTTCATTCCAAGGTCCAGGTTCAGAAGATTGGAGTCAGAGTTACAGGATTCATGCATTATGCAGAAGAAGCTGACACAACCTTCAGCCATCACAGTCTTCTCAATATATCACAGTGAGCTTGACCCTTCCAAGGCCAGCAAAATCATTTGATATATTTAACCACTACTGTCATTAAATTACTCACAGTTTTTATGAGCTGAGCCTATCTTACACAGCATGTAAGTTGAAGGTAGTTTCATTTTGATTAAAAGTGGTTTTACATTATGCGTTTGCTTTTTACTGCAGGTGATGCTTAAGCAGCGAGAGATACATTCAAAAGTCAGAAGTCAAAAGCAAACTAAATCAACAAATAAATCTCCTGTATGGATATCCTCATTTTTTATGCCTCATTTTATGGCTTCGGCACATGCTGGCCATATGTTCTAATACAAAAAAAACTCCCTTGTCCTGCTGTTTGATGCAGAACACATCGTAAAATGATCAGGAATAAAGAGCTGTTTTAGAGTGTGAGGTCCATTTTAATATAATTGGCTTTAGAATTATTTATGGCATTAATTGCCACATTATCGACTGCCTGTCAGCTCCTTGGGCTTGCAGTCTATTCTTCTTCGCAAAGAGCGCCAACTCAGCCTAAAGTAGACTGACAAGCTAATTATACCATCTTCCCTCTCAGTGATAAATGCCACTAATGTGAATCTGGCTAGAAGTAAGGCTCAACAGTCATCTTAAACAGTCTCTCACTTTAGCTAAAATCTTTAAAGCGGAAATGAGGCAGAGTGAAGCATCCCTGACTAATCAAGCTACCTTAAAAATTCAAGCCAGAAATGGTATCTTGAATCTAGGCTTTAAACTCTATACTTAAGTCAAATTCACATTCATCTTTATAAAACCCTTTTTGATGATACTGTTAAAAATATCCCATGTTCATCCTTTTATTTCCTCCCATCTGACATTGTCATCTTTTATGATTTTTAATCTATTTGAATGATATATTGCTGTATATTCTTGAAAAGGTTTGCCCTAAATGTTTAGAGAGTAATGAAAGTATATGAAGCATAATATAAAAATAATTCCTATCTTTCAACCCAGAATTTTTAATATGAATTCCCTTTTTAATGATACTTTTAACATATTCCGACTTCACATTGGATGCTTCCTGACAACAATGAGAGCTGACACATACCAAACTTGGTATGTCCCAGAGCCATCTTCTGAGGCTGGGATGCTGTCAGCTCCACCTACATCAATGGCGGTGTCTCTATGGTAGCGCGACACATGTCAGAAACTTTTACATGTCTGCTCTTTTCTGCACAGAGCTTCCGTGTTGCAGAGGTGGCACTTAATGTGTGTTTATGTGGTCAGAGAATAAACCATTTTTGTTGTGATATTGACGTCAAGGACGGAAAATCCATTGTTGATCAATTTGAGGCTTAGCTTGAACTCTTAGTTATCTTTACCACCTTTCTATCTCTTTTGTGCATCTAACCAGAGTCCAGTAAATAATTACCTGATTGTCCTGATGCTCCATCACATTCAGCAGCTATCAATGAAATGTAAATTTAGCCCTTTGATATTCAAAATGAGAAAGCCACTTCTTGTGACTGCACATGCCCAGTGCAGCAAGACACAGATCTGAACTTTAACCTCCTTTGATCAGCAGTTTTGGCAAGGCAATCCATCATGGTGCTCTTACTGTCAGAAGAGGTGCCTGGCTACAGCTGTATGTCACTGGCTAAGAGGGGCTGCTTAAAGGCAATCATGTCAACCTCCACGCGACTGCTCACACTTCCAGATTGAAGGAGGATTTGACAGGGCTAGAAGAGTCAGCTGAAGACACTGGAGGGCTGTGTCTGGCTGCTCTGTAGCTATGAAATTGTGGCACATTTTATCTTCTGTGAGCAACTTACTGAATCAACTCAGAAACTGATGAATTCATGAAATGCATACTCCCTCTCTCTGTTATACCACATTAGTCATGTTGTGATTGGGGGTATGGATACAAATTAAACATCTATCTGCAATCCAAAATTATGTTAAGATTGCAAAACAGCAGGATCTGAATAACTCTCAATTACTGACTTTCAGCACATGTCAGGCTCAAAACAAACAGCCTGAGTAATTTCTAAATGGTTTAGTTGTGTATCCTGCTGGGCAATGACAAACATGAATTTTGCTGTGAGGGGATAGTTTTTTCCCCCACTTTTGGTGTCACCCCAACAATGTTTCAGCATGAGCTGATATTTGAAAAGATTTCCCAAAACAAAAAACAACATACCCTGATGGGATACCGTGAAGGGATATTTTCCCTAATAAACCTTTTAAAAAGGCTTCTTGATTGTAAAGAGATTTCTTAAAGTTAGGCTGTATATGTAAATGTCACTTGTCAGGTCATGGAGAATGTACTGCCATCCGGGTTTGAATAAGGCAAACCAGCAAGCACCACTAATGATTTTCTGTCTGGTTACGAGACAGCAAATTCCCCATAATTTCTATGGAGACTGAGAGCATTAATGGCAAAAAACGGGCCTGACTTTTAGACAAAGGAGCTGAGTGACGGCTGGCTGACTGCAGCTCCGAGTGTGCAAAAACATGATGTAAAAGGACATTGTCAGGAGCTGAGGAGGCGAGCCAAGATTGTACATGGTGACAGAAAACAGAGATGAGGACAGAGATACTGGTGGCATATTAGTGGGCAGCATATTCAAACACCATTCTTGAGTCTAAGCAAACTTGACATCACCTCCAATGGCTTCAAAGTGTTCACTCCCCTCCACCATCCCCTTCTGTCTGCAGCCAGTTTTCCCCTATGATGCGACTGCACTCTACTCTCTCTTATGCAGTAGTAACCAGCAGGCCTGTTCCGACAGGACAGGAGGATAGGGGCGCTGCGGCCTGCGGATACCCTCAGTCAATCTACATTTGGTCACCGCGGTGGGAAGTGTGTTCATTTTTTCCGATATTTGAGCTACTTGAGGTGATCTGAACACTGAAGTGTGAGGAGCTGTCACCCTGCATAAAGTCTGCACCAGCAGCACTTGATATGCTTTAAGGGGGGGGGGGGGCGTGATGGAGATCTCTTTGTCCTGATAGGTGGTGAGGACACAGGACTCTATAAGAGAGAGGGGGGAATGTATTCCACACTGTCTGCCTGAGGACAAGAGGTTGGCAGGGAAGGAGGCAGCTCATCACAAGGCCCCTTGAGTTTTCAGGACAGATTTATGCTGTTACCAGGCCAAACACAGGGGACTTATTTTAATGCTGCATGAACACGTCAACAACAGGCCTGCAGAGAGATACAGCAGCAATTAATATAAAAAAGAAACAAGCTCTCTACATGAAAAGAATGAAGCGCTGGTGAAACTATGAATGGTGGAGTTTGTTTAGTTCTATGTTCTTACTGGAAGGCGTGCTGCAAGCCCGCCCAGTGGTGGGCACCAACTGTTTGCTCTTTACAGGCCACTAACAGATCACCCCACCTTCTCCAGTGGGGCAACAGCTGGAGAAAAAGCAACATGCAGCAGTGGAGTGGGATGTGACCGGTACCAAAAAGGAGGGTAAAAAAAAACATTGCCAAAGGCAGGAAAGCTGGAATACACTACGAGTAAAGTTGGCAGATGTGAGGCTGTGTGTGATAGAGTGTGGCTCAGTGTAGACACACTGGGGCTCCCTGCACAGCTGGCAACCATAGGTTATAGTTCTAAAAGATGAAGAGCAGGAAAGGGATGGCGGGAGGAAGAGATAAATGAGGGGATCACAGCTGTACAAATCATGCTGGAAGTGAAGAGGAAAAACTGGGTAATATTTATGAGAAATGGTAAGATGAGTAGGAGGATGACGTTGTGCTGTTTTTTCAACTTAAGGAAATAAACATAGCTGGGCATCTGTGAACCATTAAAGTGGCATCAGCATAAAAGCATCAGAAATAGATCAGGATGTGAGTCATAATATGGAGTGGTTTGTCTTCACGACAAGTTGTAGTTAGATTCTAATAAAACCCATTAATTATGAAACACGATGCACACACATTTGAAACTTGTCATCTAACATTGTAGAGGGAACATGATGGTTACCAAACCAATGTGCCGGCATCCAATCATCCATACCAGCACATAGTTATTGTGAGCTCAGTTTTTGGTTTTCAATATTTTTTACAAGGGGTGACATAACAAAATGATGAAAAAACTGAAAATAACACCAGTCGTTTAACATATCTGTGCTCCTTCTAACAATCCATAAGGATTAAAGTAATGTGCAAAAAGCTCCTAACATATATTTGAGCTATAATTCAAGAGCACATAGAACTAATTTGAAATGGATCTGTAATTGGTTGAAATATAAAAATTAGCGTGATAAAGTCCATTACTTCCATGTAAGGACAAATTAAAAGTCAAGATTAAATAAATTTGGATGCTTTTACTACATATCAAACTTTTGGAAGAGCTATTTAACTCTATACAGCATTCATATACAGTTTATAATTAATGTGATGTTGCATATCATCATATCCTTATGATCCCAAAGGAACCACTGAAACACAGCAGATAAAATGATGCAGACATTTATTTTTTACTTTTAGCGATTTAGTATGAATGTGCTTGTCACAATTATTTAGGGAAGACTGTAGTTTGCATTCTGTTTATTGTGACCAAACAAGTGCAGCGCTTGCATGCTTTGAACTACAGAGTAACTGATTAATTTTTTAAATGGTTGCAATATCATCAAGAGACTTCTTTGAGATTAATTTGTGTCACTGTTATTCTGCAATTCATTAGCCATTTAGACAGCTCAACCACAAAGGCTCCACCTTGAGAGAAAAGGCCATTTCTCACTCAGTGAGGGTAACAAACAGACTAAATGATGCTAGCAGAGACACACACTGCACATTATTTCATAAACAGGCTTCAAGTTAAAAGGACTGAGTATAAAAGTGGTTGAACTGTTTCTGAAGTTTGTAGCAAACTTTTTGTGGTGACATTTTCTGGAATGAAAGAGGATCTGACTGCACATCGACAACTACATGCACTCATTTTTTCTCCCTCGCTTTTTTGTCTGTGACATAACACTGTGCAATGTGAACTATGTCACTAGCAGTTAGTAAAAGATCATCACCTGGAGGCAGGCTTCAACACAGTCTGGTAAATGCTCTGCTCCGTGTTCAAATTATGTGGGTTTCTTATCAGTAGAAAGTATCTTACTTGCTTCTGTCAACAGTAAAAGTGTTCTCTGTCAAGACAATCAGATGTTTTTTTGACACACAGGCTGAATATACCGGGCATCGGGCCACAGAAACATAACTTTTTTTCATCACCTAACACTACAAATGTCTCAGTTGTTTGCAATGTAAGTGTTTGCATGTGTTGGAAGAGTGTTTGCTGCACTGTTGTCCAGATAATTCTTGATCATTTTCAAGAATTGCGTAGCAAAAAGGTATAGAAGAGGGCACATTGCTAAAAGTTACAAAATTCCTTTCTCAACCACTTTATAGACTTAAAGGTCTTTGGCCCTCCGGGACTCGAACCCGGAACCCTCTTGTTCTGAGGCAATGGTGCCGCCCAACAGGTTAACAACAGAAATGTTTTTAGCTAACTGAACAAACAGTTAACAGACCAAAAGTTCACCTGAATCTCAAGAATTAAGCTCCCTTTCATTATATGGGATCTAAAGGTTTTGTGTCTGCAGCAGTGTTCAGGTTTCCTCCCTACTTTAAACAAATTATCAGTTTTTTAACCTTAGTAAAGTAAGTTATAGATATTCCTTACTATGAAAAAAGGATATCTCGGTGGTTTAAAGTGTCTTAATAAATACCCTGTGATATTGCTTTTAGTCTAGAGAAACAAGAAACATAACTGAACACAAACACTCAGCTGGCTGTGTGTGAAGCCGTGTATCTCCTGAGGCTTTGGGTCAACAGTCAATTAAATTATCACACTGAAATGAAATCCCCTTACTAAATAATGGTTGTCACACACTGTATCCTCCATGATGTTCCTTTAAAAAAAAGGTGGCAGCAATGGGATTAGGGCTTCAGCTTGTGCTCTGCCCAGTTTAAAGTGACTATCCTCTTATCTCAATGCAACAGAGCTATTTTATGTTATGTACAGACTTTGTGAAGATAGAATGGGTGTCAGTGAAATTAATTTAATCTTCCTTAAATTAACTTCAGACTACGATCTTTCCCAGCTAGAATGTATGTCCTCCAGGATTCAATTTCCCCCACAGTGTGATATGCTTTTATCAGCTGGTAACTATTTGGTAGCTTCCAATAATGAGAGCTGTCACAGAGACCAAAGACAGATAGTATTTGATGCCGACCATGTTGTGACCACAGGAACCGTCGCTGACATTTACCAGGGATTTCATGAACACGTTTTGAAAATTCCTAAACAAACAGCAGCTTTTGCTGATCAGCCTGGATACATTTTTATCCAGTAACAAGTCATTAGACAACAGGATTTTATCAGTGTTTGAAATAGGCTGCTGCAATTAGAGTAAACCTGATGATTGGGGTATTTAGTTATGATTGCAAAATAAAAGCCGCAATAGATTATTTTGTATTTATTTCCAATAATACAAAACTTCTGGAAAAATATCAAATATGAGCTGGAGAGAATACCAAAGGTTAACATCCCTTTTGATCCTGTAATTATTATACGTGAGGTGTTCCCCAACCATTTTACTAATGACCAAAGGACTCTTCTACATATTCTTCTGTTGACAGTAAGAAAGATGATTACTGTCAATTGGATGAAGCCTGACCCACCAAATGTGGACCACGTACAACTCAACTACAACTAAAAGCTCAAAACTGTGGAAACTGTGTGAATCATTTTCCTGATTATCTTTCTGTCTCTCGGTTTGGGTTACCTGTTGTGCCCTAGCCTGCTTAATGGAAAATAGACATTCCTGTACTGATATTGATATGAAATCCGAGTCTCCGTCACAGGTTTAACATGTGTGTAAATTGCTTGTTTCTTGATGGCAATAAAGTTTTAAAAAGGCTGTTTTCAATGCAAGGGAAGCTATCTACTATGTTGTAATAAAGGGATAACTTCAATCTAACCATTTCTCAAGGCAGACAGTAATGGATTATGAAGCCACATAAGCTCTGCCAGGATTTCTTTCTATCAGAAAAAAACAAAATGTCACTTCCTACCTGAGATTCACGGTACCCAACCGGCTGTCTGGTCCCCATTATTACTTTCATTTCATCTCAGCTCCTCATGCTTAATAAACTAGTACCTGGGGGTCCTGTCTGCATCTTTAAACCCTGATTTGATGTGGCAAGGAGACAGAAAACAGGGAAGAGGGGGGACAGAAATAAAAGAACAAGGGATCAAAATAACTATGCCGTTCTGCCTGAGTAGAGTGGGGCCCATCAACACCAATAACCGTTAGTCATGAGTACGTGTGTCACAGCGAGACAAGTGTCATATCACTCAGCCCACTGCTTCATTTGACTGGAACACATCAATCACTCAGGGAAATTCACACAGACATGCTGAGATAGGCCTCACCTCTGGCTCCCTCATTACACTGCGTCAGTGTTAGTGAAACCTCGGCTTGTCAGGAATCCACTGGCATCTTCTTTTTAAGAAGCCTCTGTAGTTCACATGTTTCTGATAACCACAGAGAGTAAACAGCAGGGTAGGATGCAACAATGCATGGGAATTTTCTATTTATTTGTCAATGTGTTTGGTGTTGTAGTTGACCTCTGCCACTAATTGACAAAAAGAATCCGCCTGGTCGCACACGTCTGAGTGCATCAGCCGCAGGCAAATCCTACACACCGATTGCTCATGACAATGACAAGCTAATAAGCCATCGAAAGCTTTATGATTGCAACTGTTCAATCTTCTCCATTAACATCTTTGAAGCCTGAATCAAGAAAAAAATATAGAGACAATTAAGATTATTTTGTAATATCTTTATGTAGCCCTTTACCCAAATGTAAGAAAACAAGGAATGTTTTTTGTATATTCATCATTTATTACAGTGTGATAAGTGAAATGATTGTTGTTTAGTATTAACATTGAATCTATGAGACACTGCAGTCTTTCATATTAAATTTAGCACCTTCAACTCAGTATCTTTATATAGAAGGTTGAAATGAGAACTCCCCCATCCGTAGTGTTCTTTAATGAGTGATTAAAGTCTTATTAGCACAGGTTTTCATTGAAAGCTCAGCTTCCCACCACCTTGCTACGCACAGCTGTGTATACAACTCTGACAAGTAGAATAATAAAGGTTATACATCACTGTACCTGAGAGCCCCATCATCTAAATCTTCCCTTGCCACCCCCTCCCAGACTTCATTACTTTATTGACACGCAATCTTCAGAAGGGGAGAAATATTGCACGTGTAAGGTCACTTGGTTATGAAGACGTATTATCATATTATCTGCATGAGGGTTGTAGGGCTCAGGCCTGACAAAGCTAATTATAATTGGACATGATACAGAGCTCAGAGCATATTATGTGCTTGGCTGCATGACAAAGTTGTAGCTAAGATATGAGGGGAGAGAGGAGTGGAACATGAGCGGGAACTCAATACGAAGCTCTACAATAACAGCAGCATACTCTCTGATGATAATTAATGGATACATCCACGAAAATCACCAGGACAAACCTGTTTCTGCTTGTTCACATGGGCCAGGATGTAAAAAGCCCAGTGCTCAAACTGAAATTACCTACGCTAACTTGAAACAGCTCTAATGTCCACATGTCACCATTTGTTAGTAGCAACAAAAATGGCCCCTTGGCCTCTTATCTCTACTCCCAGGGTTATTTCAGTATCACCAAACAACTGCCTCTGTTTTCCCTCTTAAATGAGTCCTTGTGCTGCCTCATTAAAAGCAGCTATTTACCTCTAAACAGAGAGGCTTTGTATTTCAAATGGATCACTCAAACTTGTTTCAGTAATTGAAAAATCAAATCTAAGTCAAGGAAGTTAAACAAAGAAGGCAAAAATTAAGTAAGTCGAGGGATGTGATACATCTGTTCTGCTCTTGCTTCTGCCCAGCAGCTTTATAATCACATCACTGGGGCTGAGCTACATCCATGTGCTACATTTTTTAAGAAGACCCAGAGGTCAGACTTAAACTGAAGTTTAATAGGGTCATGAACAAAGATGGTTTCTACTGTCAGCCTTGGTGATTCAAGGGACCATTAATATAATATGCATACACTTATTCCAATGCAAATTACAATATCTGCTTGTGTCTACCTCCGTAGTAAAATAGCAGCCATGAACTAAAAGGGAAATGAGGAAATTATGATCATTTCAAGAAGCTTACTTTTCTGATTAATGCACCATGTATTATGCTAGTTGTAACCCTTATCTCAGTACTCTTCCCTCAAATAAATCTAAAGGAAGATTGACCTTCATTTGAATTTTTTTCTCACTCAACATTACTTACGTCTGACATTTTGGGTTTTAAATTCCACACATCCATCCCAACCCCTTCAAAAATCCTCTTTTGCTCAGACTTAGACATAGACTGATAGGTAGTCTAAAGTGAGCAGTACATTTGGAAAATCCATCACCATTATTAGGCTGTGCTTACAACATTTTAATTCTTTAAATTGTGTTGCTTAAACAAAATGGCTGGCAGACACCACTGTGCTTAAAGGGTATTGCTGTTTCAGCAGCAACATTTGTTTCAGCTTTTTTCATTTTTTGGTCATTGGGTAGGGAAACTCTCAGGATATTGCACATATCCATAATTTTCAAAACCATGAGGAAAAATACCTTTTTGTGCAAAATATGTGTGTGTAGGGAATGCATTGATCGGAACAGATCATTAAACATCTGGGTGAATGCTTAGACACCAGTTCATGCATTTTCAGCACATAATATGGCAATTCTGAATATTGAATGCTGCACAGTGACATTCTTAGACTCTCTGACTTGCTTTAAACATTTATTTGCCCTAGAAAAAAGATCAACTGTGCATGTGACAGCTATTCACTTGAATAATAAAATCATTAATTCCTCTACAAAAAAGATCAGATAGGATCACAACAATTTGCATGTGGGTTGAGGATGTTTATGTTTGGAATAAATAATGATCCAGTAGTATGCCTAGCTATTGAATTCTTATCTAAAGAAACAAAACAGCAAGAAAGCATCCTATGTGTAACCTCTGAAATCTATACATATTAAAGTGCTAAGCTTTCCAAAGAAGATTTTTGCATTCGTAACAAAACATACCAAACAAGGTAAAGCAAACCTGAAATCTCTTTACTCAATTGTTCTGACAGAAAGAAAGATTTAGACACATCATGTTTCTTTCAGCGCCGTGTAACATAAGTTAAGGTTAATGTTACACATTAAAAATGCTTGATTAGAAAAATAAAATCTGTGTTATAAATACTGTGTTCACATTTAAACAAGAGAAGATTTATTTTTGAAAATTTAACTTGCAATGCCGGTTTGTTCCAACTTTAAATACTTTATTTTTTTCAAGGAGACTGGAGACATCTGGACTTTAAGACTTCAATGAATCTCCCAGATAAACGACGGTGCTCCAGAAATGGGAGGAAAATAATGAGCAGTGCAACATCTTGGCTAAAACTAAAAAGATACTTGAAATATGAGACCACATCTCAGATGCACCGCTCACTACACATCAGAGCATTTCACACACAAACAGACACACATTTGCAACTGTGTATCTTTCCAGATGGATAATGCGGGAAGTTTGCTAAGCATTCATAGATGTACTAGTTACACGGTCAGGAAGCAGTTTTACGTGTTGAGAGGAAACAATTACTTTTTTATACATATCAATTTTGGATATGTTTCAATCTGTTTATCAAAAATAAACAGGAACTAGCAATCCGCTTTTAACGTGCTGATCTTTTAGGCCAGTTTCTTTTTGTAAGGATTTGGTTTTAAACAAGCATTTTGTTTTTAAAAAAACAACAAACCTGGTGTTTCTGTCCTCCCCCAGCCACCCAGCTTTGTCATCTGCTTTCAGAAACCTGCCATGACAGGCCATTTTTCATGATTTTACTTATATTGGAAAAACACCAGTACTTTAATTAAGAGGCTTCGATGTCCAGATGCTTACCTGCTTTTTTTTTCAATGATTACTGATGAGAGATCCAGAAGCAACACATCCAGACATCAATGAAGGCAGGATGGTGAGAACTCTCTTGAGTCTGGGGAAAATTGACATTTAAGGCAATGCTGTCCCCGTGCTGTTTACACAGATTGTGAACTTCTAAACTAACACTTACATAACAGAAATCTTGCTACTGTTAAAAAATATGTGGTCCCTTTAAAAGTATGGCAAGTTCATTTGTATAGCCCCTTTCATGTAGCGGAAAATAGAAAGTGCTTTACTTCAAAAATAAAAATCAGAAAGGAAAATTCAAGCAGTTTAAGCAGAAATGTAAAGCAATAGAATCTAAAAAAAAATAAAAGTGACAGTTTATTGTGGTAGATTATTGAAACGGAGCAAAAAATAAAAATGTTTTCAATCTTGACTCAGGCCATAGAGAGTTATAGCAGCCCTGACGCAGTAAGAAATGGGGATCAGGAAGTTGCAGTGCCATGTGTGAAAAATCCAACAGGTGGCATGAGACTCTTAACCTCTTGCAAGAAATTCAGCTGCAGGAGCAGACAAGTTTCTTAATAGCTAAGCAGACATGGCCCGACTTACTTTCCATATTTCAGTGTGGGGTAAATGAAAATAGTCATGTTGTTCTCCACTTTAAAAAATCCATGTGACGTGTTTGAAACAGAAAATGCAGTGTCTATTTTTATAGGTCTTTAAATCAATAAAAGAACACATTTTTCCCTTAGTTTCCCTTCTTCTTTGTGCCTTCACACCACTATATTAAATATAACGACATTGGCCCCTCAAGAATGTCAACAATTTTCTGGCTACTTATTTCAATATCCTCTTTGCACAGGGCTTTCATTTCCTAAGGTACACTGTTTAAAGGCAGCTCCAGCCTGCCCTGACTAATTTCCTCTCAGCCTCACAGATCACAGGCCTTTCCCACCCAGTGCTCCCTTTGCTTCCACAAAGACCCTCGTAATCCTGCTGCTTGTCCACAATTAATCTTCCCAGTTGCCACATTATTAACACAACCACCCACGGGCAGCGGATGCAAATGTAAAGCCAGGAACAGGCTTCTCTGCGTGTGCCCCCCATTTGGCCCACAGTGGAGTGACAAAAGTGTCAATCACTCTGGGGGGTTAAACCACTTCCCACTATCAGCATCAAGGGATTTCTGACCTCCCCCCATCATCTGATCAAACAACATGACAACTCCCGTCAGACACCCTCTCCAACCTTTTCTTCATGTACCTTCCCCTGAATATCCTTCTGGCTCTTTTTTCTCCAATTCAAATTTTTATATACAACTACGCAATTTCAGTCAAGAATCTAGTTGAATGTAGTTCAAATGAAAATTATATTAAATAATCATTTAATGTGTTTTTGTCACTTTTATAGTCTTGTTTTACTGATTTGTCAATGAATGTGTCTTCATATAATTTTCTATTCAAGATTAAATACTCATTATCTTCTACTTATTCTAATTTAATTTTATTCTCTTAGACTGGGGAAAAACAGCACCATTTCTGCCTTAAGTTTCCTGTACTGAGAAAATTGAAACCACAGCATTTGTCAACAGTGCTAAATTCTTTTTGTTTTGGCCAATACCTCAACTAAAACTAATTTCCAAGTCTGTTCTTATGCTTCAAATTTTGGCTAATGTATTATATTCCTGTATTGCTACTTTGGCCCTGTAGATTTATATGTTTTTTTCTTATATCAAGGAGAAGTAGTCAGACACTTTTTGTTTGTCGTGTTGTATTAAAAACCTGTGACTTCTACTACTTCCAGGGCAAGCTCTACCCGAGAAGTGTTGGCCGTTAGGCTATACTCGACCAATCATAGTCATGATCAAAGCTGCTGCTCTGTGAATAGCTTGGCACCACTTTAAAAGAATATGAAATAAATGTCCCAATCCAGCAATTCAGAATGACCAGAGGAGAGAAAGGAAAGCGTAAGAGCTGAATGTGTGGGGGCTTTTTTGAGAAGTTGGTCACTCTATTGCCTTCAGTGTCACTTGACATGAAAGTAATGCCAGTTCTATGGAGATCCAAGCTATTCCCCTGTGGTTGAAATGCTATTGTGCATCAGACAAAGGGGATGGTTTCATAGCACCCCCTTTATTTGCATGCATGACCAGCACTTTCAAATAAGGCCTTCAGATCTAAATCTCAGATTCCACTTAGCACAAAAAGTAGGAGGCAGCTTTGTTGCTGGTGAGAAATTACTTGGGATGTTCAAACCAAAACCTATGCATTCTCATATTTGAAAAAGAAGCATTGATCATGAGGTCTACATTGAAGCCCGGCTGTGAAGACCGTCTCAAAGAGCTAAGACGTCCTGTTTACCAAAGCAGCAAAGGAACACAAGATTCTTTGTGCTATCTTTAAGAGGTTAAGTACAAACATCACCCAGAAACAATCCCGAAATGTCAAGTCATCTTACAGTGCATCTATCATCTTGCTCTCTTTTTGATGGAAAATCCATTTCCTTAATTTGTCCTTTCTGGAGAATTAGCACAAATATACGAAAAACAGGTTCAACTGACAATAATCAAAATTATTATCAGAGAAAATGAAGAAACCAGATACATTTTCATACTAACATATCACAGTCTTGGAATTGAAGAAGGATGTTCTGTCAAAGAAATATGTGCTTTGAACTTCAGGAACCTCCGAGGAGCAAGAGAAGACAACATAAATGTCTAATTATTCAAAACTATGACCTCAACCTAAAACTGTACCTTTGAGATAACTTTTGAGATACTACATAAGTCTTATTATGACTTAGAAGTGTTTTATACTGTATAAGCACCCTATTCAGTAAACCAAATATTCTATCTTAGCAGTTCAATAAATAAAATCAGTGTCTGGTATGCTCCAACAATTCAACATAGAGACCATGAAACTCAAAATCTAAGAAACACAGGATGAAAGACCTCTTTGATATTGGGAAAAATCTGTTCGTATCTATTGACAAGCTGACTGAAGTGTAGACAGTGAAATATGCTGATTATACAAAAAAAACAAAGATTTGTGAATGTTAAAACCAAACGAACTCATGTAATCTCATGTGGGACTGCTTTACTGTATAAAGGACTGAGATCTCATATTTCAACATGCTATTTATTGGCCCAATGTCGAAAACATTCAGGGAGAGGTTGGAGTCTTTCTTTGGCCCCCAGGGAAAGTCCTGGTACTTTGTCACATAAGGACATCTCCTCCACAGTCATGTGGCTGAAGCTAGAGCGAAATCTCTGACAAACAAAGAACAAGCGCTTTTCCAGCTGCTGAATTCCCATGACAGACCAAAGAGAACAGGCAGGCTACTCAGGGCTTACTGTAGCTGGAGCAGCATGGAGGCTGGCTAAGCAGACATTAAGTGCTGCTTTACATGAGGCCTTACTCACAGCGAGACCCTTAGCATTATATTACCGTTCCTGTAAAAACACACGTCAGTTATAATAGAAAGCAATCAGTGAGTGATCTGAGGTCTAATGAGGATACAGAACTGAGGATAATGCCAAGCACGAAGTTTCAGCTGAGGTAATGTGCAGAGCCATTATTTACTCTACAGCAGGACTGTGGGGATTTCAGTGTCAGTCCTGATGAAAGAATTACCTCAATGCCTCTGCTATTCAAGGCCCCACCAGCAAAGTATGGAAGGTCATTTTTGTTTCTGCAGACAGAAATGTGTCTTTTTTCATATGTTTAACCTGTCAAAGGAATAAAGTGCTTCCTCAGACTGTACGGCAGTCTCTGTGGTCATCCTGAGCAGCAGATCTCAGCAGAGCCTGACATCACTTTTCACATGTCAGCTGGGGAAATCAAATTAAGCTGCTTTGTCAGACCTCCCCCTATGATCCGCCAACATGTGTGTCTCACATCACCTGAGAAATCATGAGCAACACAATTTAATTACGAGTAAAAAAAAGTGTAAACATCACTCTCCTTCAACCCTTTATATAAGTGGACAAGAAGACAATGTGTTAAGAGGAAATAAATCTGTCTTGACAGCCACATCAAAGGGTGCAGTGAGGGGCTTACTGCTACTTAAGGCCCAGGAATGCTGTTGCTTAGCATCAGTCCAAAACCTATCCAACCCTTTTAGGACTTTACTATTTTTGATAGTGGACTGAGCAGGTTACTAAAGGCCAAAAATCCCACTCCAACAACAGCTTTATAATGAATCAATTATCTAAAAGAAAAGTGGGTTTGTTATCAACCAACAACTGCTTAATTATTTCTATTTAAAATGAGTAACTATCTGTTGTCTAATTTTCTCTACCCTCTAATGGAGGACATGTCAATTGAAGAATTGGGACATGCCCCACCACATAAAGGCTATGAATGCATGTTAGCTGCCACCCTTCTGTGAATTAATTCTATTGGCTGGTTGAGGCGCTCAATCACTGGCAGAATTTGGGTGCAGCAGGATGTCATTCGTCTTTTAACTCTGTCCGTCAATCTAATGAATTATTTCAGCAGCTGCAGATTTCTGCTGTGAATTAAAGAAAGTCATAGGTTTGAGATTATTTCAAACGAGAGAGCTTTCAAGTGAGATTTTGGCAAATGATCTGGAAGTGAATGTCCGCAAAACCCTGTCGTTCACCACTTAGACCGAAGGACATTTCTAAGTTGGGATAAAAAAGAAAACAAAACTGAAGTCTAGGAAACAGAAGTGATAGGTGACCTTTCACTAACTTGTAATCCCCACAGTATTAGTCATAACAACAGTGGCTAAATCTCCAAAGACCTGAGCTGTAAAAACGTGGCATGGGGCTGCCTGAACAACAAATCTCCTTTTTTTAAATCTAATTTTCTAGATGAAAGAGACATGGTGCAGCAGATTACTGAGAACAATTGTGCATTATTAGTTTAAAAGAAAGAAGAAGGAAGAATTACAGGGCCGGCTTTGCCAGAGGCGCCTCATAACCAATTAACAGCAATTTCCATAGCTGGCAAAATAAGGCAACATCAACTGGAAAAGAAGCACAATATTGTTCTTCTTCCAGATATAAATATATTTTAATATTTAAATTGAAATAAGTTTAAAGTATATTACCCTTAATTATCGTAAGGCAATTGTCATGAGACAAGTTCTAAGAAAATGAGGTAATGCTAGACTGACTAATCAGCGGCTAGATAAGTAGATAAAAAATAATTCAGTTTAAAAGCCAGAATGAAATGAATATGTGTGAAAAATGTCATAATATTCCACTCAGCAATTACTATAACATAGTGCAGTCTCACTCCAGAACACAGGCACATTGCTCTATAGTTCAAATAATATGTAAAATAACTATAATCTTAATGCTCCATTTGGCATCAAGACTTATGAAATGCCTACATTTTGTATAAAAAATGGATCCTCATTTATGAACTCCAGATTACAAACTACATCCAAAATGGCAAAGTATTCTCTTTTGTTTTCTCTTTTGGCTTTATTCCCACACACAATTGATTACATTTAATATGGTCGCGTACATCTATTTGCTCAGAATATTTGGTTATATTCAGAAATTAAAATCAAAACACAGTTGACACTCATGATCACAAAAAAAAAAACACTACCGCATAGAAAGTAGGGTGTAAATTAAATTATCCAACAACCTTTTTGTCATTGTTTTTGTAAATCAACTTATCTTAGTTTGAGCTATGGATGGACATAGCTAATACACACTGAGTGAAATTAGGCTTTAAATGGATCTAAAAAAAAAAAATACTGGGCGTCTAATAATAACTTCGGATCTTTTATAAACTACTCAGTGTCACTTTTTTGGGTTAGTAGAGGGGAAGAACATATAAGCTGTTTTTCAGCACCCTTGTTCTTTGTTTATTTGATAAGTCTACTGACTCTTTCACGTTGTAGCATTCAGTGAGTGGAAACTTCTCTCCTCAATGTAATCAGCTTTCATTTCGGCTCTTCTGATCCTTTGCTTTCTTTTGTACAACACACCTCATCACCTTTATTTTCTGCCATAATTGCATGGGAAAGATCTCTCCTTTGATACTGTCTGCATGCTAAATCACTATCAGGGAAAGGGTGATGAAAAGTGCCATGTGTGCTGTCTGCTGGGAGTTTTAAAAAAAAAAGCCCTCATACACCTGTGGAAGACAAACAGGGTTAGGGTTTTCAGAGATATGACATATCTATCATCCTGGCCCAGGATATGAACTATTCTGTCATCTTCAAACTGAAGGGGGGCTTTGCATAGTGGAACAGTAAGTGCTGATAGACGTATGTTACACCTCATGAACTGTCTGGCAGCTGGCAGTCCCAGGTCAGCAACTCCCCCATCCAAATGTCCTTCCAGGCCCCTCTGTCTCACCTCCTGGTTCAGACACAATCCTCTCCCGCAGGCTCATCACAGAGCGGCTGAGTGGGGCTGAGGAGGATCCTCTGAAAACCCTCTGGCCTCTTACATGTCTCCTTTACCTCCGCTGGAATGTCAACACTCACCTTGGACCAAAGCATAAGTGTTAGTGAGGATGTCTGCCATCTCTGGAAATTATGCTCCAAAAGACTTTGGCTTTAAAACAGCTTTCTGGGAAACATACTAGCGGTTATTTTTCTATAAGAAATAAAACATAAATTCAAAACAAGAAAATAAGAATATCTAACAATCAATAAGCTGAATCAAAGGGGAGAAAAAAGGTTCCAAATGGGTGTAAAAGCTGAAAATTGAAGTACCTGCTAATGAATTGCTGGAAGACTGATATTTGTAAGCAATCCCTGCATTTTTAAGTTGTACTTTTAGATAAGTTTGAGAATCACACATGAAACTTTTTAGGTACGGAGGCTCTTCATACCAGTTGAATTGCATTAGGAGAGTTGAATAAAAAGGTCTGCTTAATTCAATTATCTGTGTTTCTGATCAACAAGAAATGCTGTAAATGTTTATATTGCATTGTGTGGTAAACCAGCTCTGAATAGTCTGCACATAAAAGAATGCCTGCATGCCATCTACCCACACAAAGGCAGCCGCTGCCTAACAACACAGCAGTCAGATAAGCAGGGTGGATTTTACTGAGAGAATCTGTTATCAGGGACGGTGCTATGCACTGACATTAGGGATAATCATATCTATCAGCGCACTGCCAAACATCCCCAAGTGAGCTTGGCGGAGAACAAAGCCTGCATCGTCTCTGGGAGCTAAGGTTACAGGCAGATGATGATGTACTTGTCACTGGGGTGCAAATGATCCACTGCCAGGCCAGCTCCAAGTGAACAAATAGAATCCTTGCAAAGATATGGATATAATCTGAACTGTTTTAGATGTCTGCTCATTTCTCTGCTTGATGGTTACAGCTGACTTGCTTGTTAGGGCTCTCAACCAGGAAATTGTACGGGCTGCGAGGATGTGCCTCAGATCAAATGCAGGCAGCAGAGTTGGATAAAGCAGTCCATCGTCGCCTCAGGAGACACACCTGTCTGGGTGAGGTCTCCTCCTCAAAGTCTTGTTTGTTCTGGATTGTCGTTCTCTTATTACACACAAGATTTGAATATCCACCTTTGTGTGCTCAGGGAAATGCTTTTATTATTCAAACGAACCTTAAAATGAAGGAAGAGAGGAAACTCTGTAACACAAAGAAAAATATATTTTCAAAAGTGGAAACAAAGAATGATGCAAAGGCGGTAGGAGTGAATACGTATACAATGCAATGGATTATGTGTTATTTAGACCTATTGTGCACAAAATGACCACGAGCTATCTGCTTGGGCTTTGTGTATCTCATTACTGAAGACACACAAAAAAAGAGCAAATCAAAAGCAGTGAAGGACCATTTTGGCAGCCAAGTCAGTTGCTGCAAGTAAGAGCAGATCCCACGTTTCCTTTCAAGGGCGTGAGAAAACCAAAACAAAAAAAGTTGGCAGGACAATTTGAATCTGACAAAGTGGTATGGGATGAATCAGTGAATGAATCACTCTCAATATCACAGTCCAAGGCACAGCATTTGGAGTGAAATCCTCCCCTCGCAGCGAAGTGTTCCAGCGTCGGTGATAAATTGCCTCTTTCTGCAGTATCTTCCACATGGTTCACATCAATATCCCGTTCATTATGATTTACTGAGTCTCATCACAGGTATCGCCCATGTATATTTTTTATCATCTCCTGTTAGTTTTCTTAATCAAATCGGAAAATTACCGAAATCTTAGCATGTATTTTATAAATACACTGTGCATGTTGGTATTAAATGTGGTACATGGAAATGAGACCACTGAGCCTGTATAAACAAATGTGTTTCATGTCTTTGTCACATGCTGCCTACAGTCAGACATGCAACCACAACAACTTCACAAGACCTCTGAGGTCACCACAGAAAACACACACTAGGTGAAGGTGTGGGCAAACAGAGTGTGTGTTCAGAGCTCAGAACCAGATGAGGCAGCCTGTCTCGCTTGCAGAGAGAAACAACTATCAGTATGATCACTCCACTTCACTTCACGTGCTGGAGTCTAAACAAGTCTCTGTTTTCATTTCCATAAAGCCACGTTCTGCCTTTTGTTCTGACGCAGATAAGATGTATAAATTATGAGCAGCTGACAAAGTATACTGGGGCGCCTCAGGCAGCTCATCAGTCATGCTCGGCCTGTCAGCAGGTAACTGATGGGGGCCCTGCAGGCACAAAGCCCCCCTTTAAGCAAAGGAGGGGGAGGTAGAGGAATTAAAGCTGTTGTTGGAGTCCTGAGCACAACAGCTGACTCATATTTAACAGCCCTTTTAAAGGAGAGAGGCAGACGCCAAGAACTTCAGGCTTCAGAGTGTTTTTTGTTGCCGTCTCCTCAGGAGTGTGTCTTGCTGTTGTGCTCTGTCGGCATTATACAATGACAGTCAAGCTGGATGTAGGCACAAAAAGAGTCATCCTGAGAGACCACCCAAGAGTAGCTGGAGTGGGGTCCCTTGTGAAGAGGCTGAATGACTGCGATAATCTTCACTTTAATCAAAACCTCCAAATACGCATGATTCGGAGCGTCCAATGAGAATTCAGCGGAACTCAAAGTCATAGAAGCCCATCTCCATGATGGGTCAGAGTTGTCCTACAGTACAATGAATTATGAAGAAAATGGTCAGTTTTACAGGTTCTTTCTCAATTTCGATTTGAGAGATAATCAAAACGAGACAATGTACTGCTGTAAAGATGATGGTAAAAAAAAAAATTGATGGCCGTCCCTGCAGTCAATCAGTCACTGAGGCCTTTTTTCTGCAAGCTATTATCCAAAATCGGTTTCCGCACTGTGCAGGTATGAACGTGTGGTCTGTGTAGATGTTGGGAACCAGCTAATGTAGATGCTGCACAGTTCTCTTAGGATTTAAAAGTGCACGGAGCTAAAAGGCTGACTATTGAAAAGAGCTCAATTCGTTCTACAGAAGTAAAAGCAGGCTTGTGTTCCACAAAAAATGTAATCACACCAAGCTGACTTTCAAGACAATGGCAGTGAGCTCTACTGCTTTATGTTTCATCATCATATTTCTGCAAAGCATTCTTTGTGGCTGTCTAACGTCTGGAAGGACATAAAATATCACACTTCCATTTGGGTCAGACAGGTACTTTACAGTATCAAATGATTGGGCGTATGAACATTTCTGAATAGTGTCTTGATACCGGAAAATAAAAGGCACTGCCACTCCTGAAATGTAAAATAATACAGCTTACCGCTGATGCCCAGGAGAAAGAAAAATGTGTGATGGTTCCAACTTTCTATCTGTCAAAGTTACAGTGTGCAAAATGTATAATTTTAAAAGAGAGAAACGTGCAAATGATATTATTTCTTTGCAAATTGCAAATTTTCATCCTTTCATTTCCTTAGAATAAATCATTGATCATTGAAGCACATCCATCTGCATGACTATTGGTTTAAAAAATTCACTGAGGAGGCTTTTCAGGGGATGAAAAAGGGAACAATCTGTGAGAAATTTGACAGGTGAACGTTTAAATGTAGAGCACTCTTTTTGTCACATAACGCATGAAAAAGAATGAATCCATCTCATCAAAGAGGAGTCAACATAGGTGAAAGCAAAATAACTGTAAACTAAAAGTTGGATGCAAAGTGTTTGAGCTATCCATGACCTTCAAGTTGACAAGCAGTTGTGAGCAATTGTTATAGTTCCTTCAACCTTTTGTCTTTGCTTTCAAAATACAAGGCTATTTATGAAACTGAAATAAAGCTGGTATTTCCAAGGAAACTCCATGCATCCTAACTACCTAAATTATCAATAAAAAATCCCCATAGACATAAAAATAAAGATTTTCACGTTGCAATAATCAAAGACTTCTCTTTTCAATTCACTGACAACTGGCCAATTATTGTTGAAAAAATTGGTTCAGTTTCCCACTGGACATTTGTGAGACACAATCCTTATGTGGCACCCGAACCATCTGCTGGCCACGCAAAAAAGTGGATTTATTTTGTGTGCACAACTGTGACTGTGGTCATTTGTGGTAGCACATCAATGTAAACAGTCAATATATCAGACTGGAAGGTCTAATTATTACTAACAAAGTCCTCAGGACTGTTCACTCAAGTGAAGCGCTACCAACCTGCCTATGGTTTGCAGCTCCTGAAACTTTAATGGCTTTCTCAGGGCTAATACACATGGTGATAAAGATGATCACATGGTCATTTATAGATCTGATTTAGAGAAGACAAAAAAATCTCGTGAAATTCAAAGCAAATCATAGTGGCTTCAGTGTGTGCCTTTACTGGGAGTTTTTGCAGAAAAAAAGGTAGTAAAAACATCTGACACTGTCTGATAAGAGCAGCATGACCTTATTTACACTATTGAAAAATGCTGTTGTCAGCCAGAAAACCTAATAACACCTACTACCCTTTCACTTCTTGGTGCAATGAAAATATGTTAAATCAATTAAGATTTAGTCCCATAAAAAGTTAACATGAAATTGGTTGCAGCAGTTCCACGTGTTTTTCTGATCTTATTTCAATTCGCATTGATAGAAATACAACTCCCTGGTGCATGGGCCATCTTTAAATGATATAACTGCGCTTAGTTCTTAAAAAGTGAGAACTAACTTTTTCCTTTTGTGTCTTTTCAAAACCAAGTATCAAAAGTTTAATTGTTACATATGTCTACGTTGTCGTAATAAGTGTCTTAAGTATCAGTAATTGTGTAACACCATCCCCTGATTCTGTCATGACTAACATGATCATTCCCAGAGAGGTAATAGTAGTTCCATAATGTAGCTGCAGTTGTGTGAATGTTTCAGCTGTGACATCTGAGGATAAACATCTCAATGGGAAACAATTTAATTGGATTGTTTTAGAGAGTCAGCTTGACCGTTAGAAGGCACTATATCATGTTTACTGCCGTAGAAGAATTCTAGTGCATTGGATGTTGTTACTTGAATGAGAAAGTGTTCTGCATGTGCTATCGACTTAGTTATTCATTCGCGCGTTGAATTTTGAGCTTTTAACTGCAGTGCAGCTTTGGCTACGTCTCATTGAGCTGTAATATTTTATCTTGAACTCATGATGATTACTTTACCTAAAATGTTCAAACCCAAGGGAAAGAATCTGAACTGGTACGTCCCTCTGCTGTCAACACAAAGTTAATATGATTCTTTGACTCAGTAAAGAGGCTGTTTACCAAATGTAGACAAGTGGAGTTTCTGAGTCATGATGTCTGGTTCTATCTCGATACAAATGAATACGGTGTCAGGCACATTTCCCACCCACTGTGCACACATTTGTGTGGAGAAAGGGAGAGTGAAAGGACACAAAAAGGGAAAGCAAACAAGCTTGTGAGAATTTGTACCAAAGCACTCACTCTATTCAGATCCAACGCAAAAGAGTTGTCTTTCTAACAACAAAAGAGAGTAACATGATCTTTCATTACATATTGTGTAAACAGTGTAACCTATCACTGCTGTCAATCAAGATGATTGATTGCAGCCTGTCATGGGAGAAGAGTGACACATCAGGAAAAAGAAAAGTTTTTTTTCGAACAAAGCGCAGAGCATTCAGGCTGCCAAAGAAACTGGTGATTAATGTGTTCTCACTGGGTAATCCCACACCCCTGGCTAATGAAGGAGGAATCTATCAACCGTGCCGTGGTGGCAGATGTCACGAGGACAGCAATCCAAGTGCATGGGAACAATTTACTTTCTTTTCTCTAATTGTTCGTGAAATGTGTGACAAGTTTAGAAGAAAACACTTGAGTCGACAGCTCCTCAGGGCAGACACAAAAACCCATAACAACCGACACTTCAGCACACAATCAAACCATTCTCTACTTTAAAGCCATACTTTGCATAATGGAAACACTCAAAGATAAGAAAAGCCACCAGGTCATTCTCCACAGCTACCACATTCACTGCTTTTTGTTGCCCCTACAAAATCTGAGAGGCAGTTAAAGCAGAAAGCTCATAAAGTAAACAATGTCTGTCGTGTATAAAGTTTCTCAGTATTTATCCGCGCTAAAAAAAAAAAAGGTGTAGAGTTCATAAACAACTCATCTGTGCTTCATTAAGCTGGCAACACCTCATAATCAAGAGCAAAGCAAAGAAATTAAGCAGCAATTAGAGAAAAGGGTTGAAGCTAAGGGATCATCATTGAATCCCCGATGAATATGTCTTACAAAACAGCCAGACGATAAACAGCTTTGGATTTACTGTTTTGGAGAGCTGCTGTTTCCAGGGGTCATTTTGCTTTTGGGATTAGTTTTAGCCAGAAAAAGCAAAAACACTTTTTTTCCCCCTTCTCTCCACATGTTCCTTCATTACAATCACTAAAAATAGCGTAAGAAGGGGAAGGCAGACAGAGCATCTTTTATGTTAGGGAGTATCAACTGCTAATTAGCACAAAAGAGGGAAAGCAGCAAAGTCCAAATGTGTTGCAGCTGTCTGTCCTCACATCATTTAATGTAATCTGGTTTCATGCCTGTTCGCATTACAGGCCTGATAAAACAGCCACACTCTCAAACATCTGCTTGCTTGGGAAGGCTGCTGATTATTCATTCAGCTGGAGGTCAGATGGCACTCAGCTCACACAGCTTCACAACTGAGCTAATAAATCAATTTCTGGAGCAATTATGAGTAATCGCATGAGCTTCAAAGTTTAACAGTCTACTTTATGAGAGGCAGTTTTGCATGAATGATGAGAACAAGTTGAGTCATTGCTCTAATAATGCTTGTTTTTGTGAACAGTGACCTAATTGTGACCTCGACACAAATAGTACACCTCTCCCATTATCACTTTGTATTAAACTATTGGGAGTTGGAAGAACACTTTTTTTTTTCCAAAAAGTCAAATTAGACAAATACTTCATAGTTCATAAAGATCATAAAATCAGAACATCCATCATCAAGTGAAAGTAGTAGAAAAAAGGTTTTAACAAGGAATCATATATCCTGATTACATCTTTGTATTTAGCAGACACTTTTATCTAAAGCGAATTACAACAAACTTTCAGATACAACATAACACTTGAAGTAGGCTTGGCGTAGCATGCAGGGGCCAGCCTGGGGGCCCTTACTGGATAGATGCCATTGCCAGGATTTGAACCCTGACCTATTGTTCCAAAGACAGTGGTTTTAACACTATGTTATCCAGCTGCATGCATGTATATATCTCCAGTGTAGTTAAACAAATATCAGTGTGGGGAACTGCAAACTGTCATATAGTGGCAAACAAAAAACATAAAACCCTCTAGTAGTAGTAGTATTAATAGTAGTAGTTACTGGTTTTCTAACATGAAAGGTGACAAAGACGTTGGGTGCAGTAAGGCAGGAAAATCTACTTACTCTCTACGTCTACATGTCATATATAGACTGCTAAAACGTTAAAGGTTTTAACAGTAAAGATGTTGATATAGTTGGATTTTGGCTGTAAAAATCACTCAGCTGTTATCATAACCAAAACAGCTGGACACTTTCCCAATGAGCTCATCAAGGTTCTATCAGATAAACACTTGTATATAGATTAAGCATCAAAGGGCTGCCAAAAAGACTGAGTACCTGGCAGAGGTCCTGAACTGTGGGCTTGTTGTTAGAGCAAGAAGAGCAGCATGAGGTCAATAATCAAACTTCAAACAGCAGAAAAATGTGCCCGCAGAGCTGCAGGTGGGGCTTATGTGAATGTGAAGAATTTCAGGGCTATAGACTGTTACCAAGCTGTCATGTTGGCGACCATTTTTAGAGACATGCGAACAGATGTTATATTAGGAGAACTATAACAGCCTGAACATATGGACACTCTTTGTATTGTTATTTTTTTCATCATAATTATAAACTTGATAGAATACTGAAATGGACTGCAGCATTTCTCAATTTGCATTAAAATGTGTTCCTCATACGCATTCCCTGTGATAAAGACCTTTATGTGTGCAATTTGAAGACAGCAATATCTTTCCTTTAGTTTGTATATAAAAGGCATATATTGAAATAAAACAGAAAAATCAATAATTGATCCTTCCTTTTATTTAATGTAAAATAAAACTGGTCATAAAACATTGTGCATTTACATGGAAGTCTATGGGAAGTTATAAGGAGTCATTAAAGTAAGACTTCAGTAATCTGATATCATTGTGTTAACTTTAACAGCCCTTCTATAAACTAATAGTATTTGCTAGCTGTGCTTTTGTTACAGCAATCAGGAACAATTAAAGTCAACAATTAGCTGACTTTGGCAACATTATAACTTAGTGCTGAACAAATTCTCATCAAATAATGTTTGTTTTGACTTGTTTGGCCTCTGCTCAGCCTACTGGGAAAGAGTAAATGGCTTTTCTTCTCAAGTGTTTAGGAAGTGGAGAAAATGTCTCGAATGAATGAATTATTTGGCCACTGATTTATTTAAGAATATTTGTTATACCAACAAAAGCTGTCCAATTCTCTTAGCAGTTCACGTTTAAAAGAAGGGTTTTGAAAGACGGCAATTTTTTTTTTTAAATATGCTGTTCACCAAGGAAGGGGAAATTTAAAAATGCAAATCAACTAAATCATGAGCTTCTTTGAAGGCACCCAGAGTCTGTTTCATACAAGGTCAGTCCAAGGTAATACTGGAAGCCTTCAACCTAATTAAGCAATTACAACCTCCATCTATGTGCTTTGTCGCTCCAATGTAAAAGGTTGTCAAGTAGAAGAACACTGCACAGACTGGACGGATGCTGTCTACTTTGATGTAGGCTTATGCATATGAAATGAGGTCAGATTCTGGTCATTAAAAAGAACTCCTTTACACAGAATATCACGCTACAAGAGGCAATTTCTTCAAAGGGATTTTAGGTTGGAGATTTGTAAAGGATTATGACAGGGAGGCGTGTATAAACAAAGCAATGTGAGAAGAAAAGGAAAATGGGTCAGATAATGCCCTCTGTCACAGTTATTACTCATCTCAATTACTCAGTTCGAAGAGTACGCTAAAAGTTACTGGGATCATTTGCAGGAGCAGGGACACAGGACCAGTCCTACAGCCGGTCAGCTCTCATGTCAATTTGTATTTCTCCACATAAATGGAACTTTTTTGATATTCTTTAGTGTGGCTTGGACTTTCTCCTATAATTTCAGCAATGTTAAACTTTTAACCCACCACAGAACTTGCTCTTCATGGACTGCCCATTGACAGTCACAGTGCATGCTCTTGCAATGAATTTATATATTGTGGGGGATATGCTGAGTGGGAAATGAGCTGGACACAAGGAAGCTGACCAAGTACAAGGAACAACTGAACACAATTAAACACTTCATGGCAATTGACCAAATGTTTAACCTCCTTTGCTAAAGCTATTTGACAACAACATTGGGAAATAGGAATGATGGGTTTGTGTAACACAGGTATGTCCACAGGAATTCAGTAAAGCATTAACAGCAGTCTTTACCAATCTTCATTACCATTTGAGTAGATCTAATTTAATACTGTACCTGAAACAAAGATCTGAGTTATAAACAAGTGAATTTCCACCCAGTTCTACATTTGACATCTTTTGATTTCCAAACTCGTTTTTGCTTTGACTACTTGATTCACCATTTTAACATGTCCGGTTGATTCTTTACTTTATTCATATGTTAACTGATATCAACCAACTAATATCAACCAACTAAATAAAGAAGTGAAGAATCAACTCCAAATGCTGAATGAAGTAGTCAAAGCTGTTAAACTGAACCTAATTGGTGGGTATATTCTTTGATAATGTATGAGAGACTGTATTTTTCATTGAAGGAAAAGGGCATTAGTTATATTCAGGATTGATACTGAAATTATTAATTAGCAGCTTTTTTGCTTCTAAATGTTCCACATTACCTTCATGACACCAATTGTGGGTGTTGTGAGGTGAGTTCTTTTGGCAGAACTACCAATGACCCCAGCCCTACCATTGTAAGCTTCTTGATAATAACGAAGAAACAAAAGTCCATGTTTGGCCTCATGTGGGGCTATATGACAGATGATAAATATTGCATCATAGAGCCCACAATGCTGTCATTCAGATAATACCTTTCATGAGCATCAAACCAACCACAAATGTATCCAAAGCAAATGGCTTCTTTAAGGTATTCCTGTATGGTTAATGATTCATGGTGCCTGCATTGTTAAAACCAGCACTTAAGGGGGATCGAGTTAAAGTAAATATTAGTCATGGTGAAAAAGCTTGTAGCATTATCAAGGGCTGTCTAAAAGCATACTAATGCCCAGACTTGTTAGTGGATACAAAGGACTCAGGAGCGTTTAAGTTTGAATAGATCTACCCTGGCACCGTTCGAAAACTTTGAAGGGCCAGTTATCGTGACAATGTAAGACATGCTATGTCTTTTTAATGATATTGTTTCATTTGTTGTAAATGCTATTACTGTGGTTGAGAAAAGAGAAAGATCTAACTTTAATGTAAATGCTTTAACAGTCAATGCTTTGCTCTTTTTTAGTTTTGAAACACGTGTCAGTGAAAGACTTTATTCAACCTTTTTGTCATCAACGTAACAGGATACCAATGCTCACCAAAAAGATTCAACATATTTGTTTGATGCACAAAATGGTTTGACTGCTGATGACAGTTTAACAAATTCAATAACATCAGCTTTCCACCCATACATTTATACCAGATGACAGACAATATATAGTAGTAATCTGTAATTTAGATAAAAGACTAGATAGTGGGAAAAAAATCTGACGAACAGGCTTTGGTGCCGGCAACTCAACAGTGACTTCAATAACACTGAATGCAAGATGCATGTAGATTTTGGCTCATAAGCTTTCTTTTGAAAATAACAGACCGTCTCTAAATAGTGTTGCCAGTCTCAAACCCAGGAGGGGTATGCACCTTAAGAAAGGAGCTGACTGCTTTGTCTGTGGTCCTGTTTGAGGTGAGGTTCCAAAAAATTAGTGTGTTGACAAAATGATGGATGGAGCATGGTGAAGTGGTTACTGATTTTAGAGGCTCTGAAAACCTCCTCCAAAGCACAAATGGCTGCCTCACAATGTAGTCAACACAGACATTCCTCTCTACAAGATGAGAACTCTGGTACAGGAACATGAATCTATAGATCCATGGCAAACGTATTTGAATTTTCTTTAACCTTAAAGCTAGTGTTGAAAATAACACAACAGTTTTTTTAAATTAGCTAGTCATGATTAAATCTATTGCATGGCAAACAGGCATGGAAAAATCCATGAATGGTGAGAAGAGAGCCAAATTGATTTCCTCTTTTTTATTAACAACAAATTTTACCATACCAGTCCTATCATACTGCAAGAACATTTGTGTTACCTAAATGATACATACAGAGCGCTTCACGCTCCACCAATATAGGTGCGGTTTCATTTATCATAAGTTTAGGAAAGTCTGAAAGGGCTTTAGATTATATTAAATAGGTTTTTGTTTTATTATTTCCCTGTATGATGGTTTAAAAGAATTGTTTTAAACAGTTTTTTACAAAAATCTTAAAGTGTAATACAAAAATAAATAGCGCTGGAAATTTGAAGATAATTATCATGTACCTTTGTGTAATACAGTGCGTCAAACCTCCCAAGGCTTCTTCAGCCTCCACTAGAGGTCTCTGTGGTTCACCCCTTCTGGTTTAGCTTATCTCCATCCAGACGTGTTTTTCTTCTGCTCCAGTGCTGTAAACAGAAAATTACATGTTAACAACCGTAAAGGGTGTTAAAAACATATGGTTACATTTAAATGATGGCACATCAACCCAAAGTAAGCTGAACAATAAGTGGGGAACCTTTCCATGTAAAATCTCTCTGAAGCTGTCTGTAACTCTGAGAATTTAAATTAGCCTAGTGACCCAGAATCTAACATTTCCTGAAAACCCCAAACAAACATGGCCTCACAAAACAATGAACAACAAGCTTGATCAGAGGCAGAATGCCTGGCATGGCACAGCATTCTTCACACGCTGGCAGCATGAGCGATGTGGGTCACTTAGCAAGTGGCCAGGATTCAAAACAAAGAAAAGGCCCAAGCAATGGGGTCCACTGGATAAATTTGTCAATGTCTTGTGCCTTAAGGCACCCAGCCTCGACTGACCCCAACCTCCATTCTCAAGATAAATACCTCTGTCACCATTCACCTTCAGTCCCTGGACACAAATTTAACTTGTCATCAATCATCCTTCTGCTGAGGTATAATTTTCCCCTTTGCAGTAATGAGTGTAAGACCTCTGAACGGGCCAGGGATGGGACCTCAGCACTGAACATGACATAGCGTTTTGGAAACCAGAATTTTTTTCGGTTGTTATTTGTATAAAATTGCTCGATCTTATAACTCCCTAGTGGAAAGCGTGCCAACCGGATAAATGATTGACTGTGACATTCATAGCAACTGTGGGTCCATACAAAGTTCAGCCCATGGAAGGTGTGAAGCTGTGCGTATTTGTTTCTCTCAAATGGCCCCGGCTGACAACCTTGTATGATAATGTGCCCACTGTACATCAACTTAATTGACACTTAAATCTGTCAGTAGCCTTACAAATGCCGACCTTCTTTGGGGAACAAATCCTTTTTAATGTGCTTTCCCCGTGAATGATTGCACATGGATGGGGGTGGGGGGTCGGGTTGGGGGGGAGTGATTTTAGTGAGAGGATATCCATGATATAAAGAGGGAAGACTATCAAGGTAAACAGTTTACTATCAACTAAAATCGTATCTTCCTGTGCTTAAAGCCAACAGCCTGTTTAGCTCAGGCTGAAATACCTATTAAGCAAAATTAGAAACTTTTCTCATTTAAACTCACTCCAATCAAGAGTTACAGCAACTGGTACGGGTACTCTGAAAACCAAAGCAATATTGCGTCCAAATCCCTTTTCACCTGCCTGATTAGGATATTTTTGCCATGTAATGTTATTAGCAGTCTGGTTAAAATGGAGCCGCTGTGCACTGGGGGTTGGCTTATTAATTGTTGTTTTCGTGTCACCACTGCTGTGTGCACCAAGTGATTTAATCAGCTAAATTCACTGCCATGGGAGCTGTGGCTCAAGCCAGGTTTAAAACTGTAGGTGTAATAATAATGTATTGGCAATAAACCTGTCATTACAATTCATCTGTAAGAAAGATTTACATATATCTGTGCTGAATAACACTGATTAGCCAAATGGGATGGAGTTATTATCTCCTTGCTTCATTGCATAAATGCTGCCATTTCATTAATTCAATCTTTACTTGCTCCTTGTAGCCCCTCGATGTCTGCTCATCATCGCAGATTGCTTTGACTGTCTGACAGTTTAGAGCAAAATAGTCGGGCCATTATCACATGGACATTGATAAGCACTGAGTTGTGTGCGCCTTCTGCTTCCTGCACAAAGGGCTGTAATGACCTGGGGGCAGCAGTGTCTATCTCTCACAGGTACAATCTTGTTTACCTCAGTCCCCCACAGACTCACACCCTTTCTCCCCTTAGAGGCCTGATCTGGCTTCTTTATCCACACCTCTGTCATCTACCTGGCCTCGTCCTCTAATCACAAAGCATCTTGCTACTCAAGCTCCATGTTATCAGAAGGGGCAAGGCCTATTGTACTTGTCGCAATTAACCTGGGGCCTTGTTACCAACAAACTCGGTGCAGTGATTCAGTCTCAGTGGTGCAAACCATTTCTGGCTACTTTGCATTCATTAATGATAGTAAAAGAGTTGACATTGACCAAAGACAATGTCATGTAAAAACAACCTGCAAAACTGCAACAAGGTGCTGAAAGCAAAGAGCTGACTGTGTGAAATAAAATTGAATCTAAATCTGTGCATTTGTAAGAAATTAGGATTTCCTCGCAATCTCGCAAAAAACGAAGCAGTCTTTTTTTTTAAAGCCGGGCCCCAAGATGGAGGAATTGCAAATTCAAGCTACTGCAGTCATCTCTCCTCACAGCCAATCCACTGAATGACAACTGACAGCTACAGTGATGCAGAGAGGGGCAGACAGAGATGGATGGATCGATAGACGACTGCATATGCAGACGTGCCTATTGATAAACTCCTGCTGACAATGGGCGAACACTTTGGGCTCATCTTCGGAAATGTCAGTCATGCTGGCCATTAGTTTGCATGCATTTCAGGTCAGATGTCCTCAGCCCACGACCATGGGGTACTAAGGCCAGCCCACAAGGCCCGCAACATGCCAAAACAATTTTTTATCACTTGTCATATTGTGTTCCTCGTGGTGTCAGTCCGGGCTTCTCTACAACTGTTTGTGACAAAGAGTATGGCAGCCTTGATGTTTGACAGGGATGAACAGATAACACATATGATGAATTGAAATGGGTCTGATATTGCTGCTATTCCATGAATTTACTGTACAACGAGACCCTTCTGATCTACCATCCTTAAAGGCAAAGCCATTTTTTTTCTTATGGATAGTTATTTTTAATTTTTTTTATTTAAATGTTTGATTTTACTCTTTGTGTTGACTTTCTCACAGTATCTATCTATAATCTACTGTACAGAAGAAAGACACGATGAGAAAGTGGGACATCCTCCATAAAATGATACTTTATGGTCATTACCTTGTGATTTTCTGGCCTCTATAGAACAATCCAGGTACATGAACTGCTCAGTAGGTAAAATTTCATGACTGCAGTGACTACAGCCTCGTATTTACTATTGGGTGGAACGTTATGTGAGCATTACTTTGATATCAGTTACAAGAAAAAAAAAAACATTGCAGTGATAACAGACATCTGGACAGATTCTAAGATATGGTCTTGCCAGAATGTAAGAACTTGAAAAAACAGAGCTGGGTATGTTAAATCTTGAAAATGTATTGTATGACAAAAAATGTATCAACTTTCATAGCGATCTAATGTCTGAAAACAATTTATTTAAACAAGTTTTTCGTACAAAATCTGATTGGGAATCTTTAGATATTTATAAGTTGCGCCTAGTCACTTAAGATTAATGTATTTCACTCATAGGTTTGTGGAAACATAGGAAAAGGAAACTGAATCTATAACACTCCTCTGCCTTGTACAAAGTACATGGGAACTTTGTTCACAAAGTTCAAACTGTTGTAATGGTTTATCATTGTACAAGCCACAAACTGAAAAAGTCATGTTTGCATCATAACAATGCCATCTTAATATGAGAATGGCAGTCAAATTTAAACTCTTGATGGGCAAGAAGGCTGATGAGTTTGTCAATACTGCAGGAGTGATGGGACTCATATGTGTGTAATGGACTGGGTGCTCCCTCAGTGCAAATTGCCTGTCAAGATAAAAACTATAATAAATGACAAACAAGAGCTTATTTGTGAATAGATAAGTGCCTCTATTCATTTAAAGGCGTACCATTGCTGATTCAAGTTCAGTCACTGTTTTTGAAACATTCCGTTAGGATAATTTAGACTAAAATCAGTGTGCCGGTAGTGATGCTGAAAAATGATTAACTGTGATATTGAAAATTCTGTAACTCTCATTCCAGAAAATATTGTTTAGTTTTTTTCCTCCAACACAATTCATCTAAACAGATATTCACAGTTTGTAGCATCAATGAAAATCCATTGGTATTTCTTATTGGATGTTTCACTAGTAACATGAATGGCTACATTAAAACAAATGTAGCCATTCATGTTGCTAGTGGTTCATGCACATTGTTTTGAACCAAGACACTGAATAAAAAGATGGTTTCCACCATGTTGTACCACCATTGTATTTGCAGTTCCACACTTTACCATGACTTGTCTCTAAATCTGGGTACATCTAAATCTACAATAAAAGGAAGCAATATGGTTAGTTATTAACATTTCCTTCTGACTTCTTATCTATATATAAAACATCTATATGTGTACTTATACAAAATATCAAATACTGCATCAGAATCATTAACTCTTGACTGGGAAGTGAGGTAAGCAATCTAATTGAAGTTATTTGTTTAAATGCCTCTTTAAATGAGTTTAAGACCTGGATTTATGTCAGATATTTGCATGGCTACCGATTTTTATAGAATGGTTTAACAGACAGACATGCTTAAGGAAAAAAAGTAAAACCTTGGATGAATAATAGACTGCTTCCCAAGTAGAAGCACTCTTGGTGGTAGGAGGTTAATATTCTCACATGTCATTAGGTCTACTGGCTCGACTGATGGCTCATTGAATCAGGCAGCAAATGATTTCCTCATGCTGCAGAGGACAGAGGACTTCAAAGGGAAGGGGCTGAGGTCAGGACAGCACTCTGCTTTGATTAATGACCGGGGCTCAGCAGAGGTTGCCTGTAGGTAAGAATGTGACGGTGAATTGGATGTGAAGGGACCGACTTTTAAGCTAGATTTGACCCACCTCCAGAAAAGATTTGTAGATACCATCACCCAGGTTGGGTTGATGGCTACTGACTGAAAAGCTTGCTGGCCCTCTGGCTCTTACAATCATAAAAATAAAGTTGCTGGATGACAAGCTTACCTGACTTCAAAGTAGTATTAAATCATTTCATACCTGTGTAATGACAACAGAAACAGCAATATACGCTTATCTTAATCATTATACATTTTCTGTTCTTAAAAAAAATCAGAAATATATTGCTGGAATTGCCTAAGTTGTCCAGATGTGTTAGATTTCATTCTTAAAGATTGTTTAAGGGATATTAGACTTGTGAGGGAGTCAAATACTCCACCACCTGGGTTGTCATTCTCTGGGGACCCTTTATCACCCTCCTTATTAGTTTTTGACTCAGCAGAACAAAACGTGACTGCTTCAATCTTTGATC
Source organism: Menidia beryllina (assembly GCA_013363375.1). Lineage (NCBI taxonomy): Eukaryota > Metazoa > Chordata > Actinopteri > Atheriniformes > Atherinopsidae > Menidia > Menidia beryllina. The sequence continues at coordinate 3,618,042 of JABUIW010000056.1, forward strand.
TCTCATGCGCTGACACAAATCCTTTCAAGCCTCCCGACGTTCCTATGCTAAGGTAATTAGCACTAATTAAAAGGTTTCCAGCTGCCTTGTGTGCATTTTTTTGTTCCTCCACTGCTCATTGTCCTCACAGGTGCATTTACTATGTTTACTGAGAGGATGTCACTCACAATCCTCCCTACTTGTTCACACTATATGATCAAGGAGATTAGGACTTTTGTTTGTGCATGATAAAGAAGAGAAATGCTAAACCTACTGCCAGTGGGAGGCCATGGTATTTCAAGACATTCAATAAAAAGGATGGGTTTTTCTATGATTCAAAAGCCTAATTGATAAGAATTTTGTCCCTATTTTTTTCTTTACAAATTCAGTCAGTACCAGTTTGATCAATACTTAGATTGTTTTGTCAGCTCTATGAAGTTTTATTTCGCTGTGATTCTTGCACAACAAATTTTGACAATGTTTCTAATATGATAACAGTTGTTTTAATTTCAGACTTTTTAGTGAAAACAGATGAAACATCCCAGGGGATTTCTTGTTCCATTGCCTCTCCATTATTCATAGAGAACCACCAAGCAACACAAGGGGTGATCTTTTAAATTCACTTGGAAGCTAAGGAGTCCTAAAACATAATTTACCATAGTTTCCCAGCCCACTTTAGTTACATGTGAAGTCTTCTTTATTGTGTAATGAGCCAAGAATATAAAAAGATTGCCACTTCAAAGGACGTCTTGAAAGCTGTCACCCATGCAGCCTGCTGACATGTCAAGCTGGGATTAAACGTGGCCCATAATCATTTCTTTGTGTTCAAATGAGCCCATTGTTTATCTGCACCTTTGGTGACAGCCATCAGGGCATGCAGTGCTGCAGTTGCATGGGAAGTGGCGGAAAGGATACTTTGTGCGCTTGTAAAAGTTTAACTTAATCTGTTGTTGAAGCCTTTCTTTGACTATCTGCCAGAAAAGGCAATTTAGGGAATTTAAAAGATGGATAAATGGATGTCCA